>JAHWFP010027560.1:5444-16742 GCA_023313725.1 Lithobius niger
CGAAAAGGAAAATGAATGAATGGTCTTTTTTTTTGGGGGGGGGGGGAAGGACTGCGGCGGATGGAGAACCATTTTCTGATGCTGGGTTGCGGGATTGGGAAAATGCAGAGGAATATGATGATGTCACAGACCCCAGACATCGGCATATTCTTCGTTAGCGGCATATTGGGAGTTACTAATTTGTAACGTCACACGCCAAACGGGGTATAAGTAAATAAAAAAGAACTGATTGGCTATACAAATCTGGCCGTCGGACTGATTTACCGCCAAACGGGAAAAAGGGCAAAAAGAAATAATAAAAAGTCATCAGTCGTCTCCCTTAGTAACGTGGGGCCGAGGTGGGGGCAAAATGGAAATAAACACCTTTGTTTCTATTAAGCCTTAAAGAACAAAAATACCTATGTTAAGCCATGGGAACAGCTACGTTTTGAAAAATAAATAAAAAGGAAAACCCGTGTGTTGATGATTAAAGCATCTTTTGGCTTCGCATCGCTTGCACTTGCGCTATGCAACCAACGCGTGAGTACTGAGTAGTGATGATGTGATTACGAATTAAAAACTTTATTCAAACATTACAAAGTCATAAGGAACATAACCATGACCATAACGCTATGCAGTTACCACGTTGATCACTCAAGTCACTGAAATAGCAAGCATTTTTTTTTCTAAAACACCGAGCAGTTTCATACTCAAAATCCTGATTGCTTCTTTTTAAACTTAAAAATGAGATGCTGTCTTTTGTTTACAACACAACTGCTAACAAATCCATACAGCTTGATCTGACTTGTCGTAAATAATAACTGTAGGCGTCGAACGATAGCTGCCGTAGATGCTGAGACAACGGTTCGTGCTGACATTCACGCCAAGTATAGCCCATTACATCCCTGTAGTGCATATTGCTTCGTTCACTTGCGTTTACTACCAAGAGATGGCGCTACGACTGTTGATCCGGGTGTTTACTTGCGGCCGTCCGTCGTGTGGCCGTCTCGTTGCGTCCATCTGACGCGACAACTCGATTTTATTAATAAAGATAGCTACATTGCCAACCAGCCTCAGTCGACCCATTAGGACACCCGGTCCGAGACTTGTTCCTGCCAAGATCCCTTCTTCATGCTTGGATTCCGGGCCCGCACTGCCAGTCCGGGCTCGGTCCCTACTCGATGCGGTTCACTCTACTTTCTGCTGAACCTTACATTGGACCCAGCAGTATATGCGTCAGTCTCCAAAGAGGATCGAAGTTTTGGTTCCGAATCCTCCCTTCCTTTGGCCCGAATTTTCACCACCGTTTTTGCTTATCGCCAAACCGAGTCCCAACACTCGGCCCGGAGCCCTTTACGGACCACATCTTCCTAACCACCTTACATTAACTGGAGCAACCGTTCTGTTACATACCGATGCACCGCCTTTCCTCTTCTTTAAAGACAATCACGATCCAAGGTTCGGGCCCAGGCTCACATCCGGGCCCGGTATCCTTTACCTTCATCTCACCCTCGATTACTCGTCTTTAGGACGGGAGTCCCTCATCCACTCCCATTTAACACACAAGTCAAACTTCTTTTTCCTGTCGATTCCTTTTCGGCAGCGGGATGATTTACCCTACACGCTCCAACCTGCACTATGGATCCTACTGTTCCATGCGCCTTCTGTTCTGTCCTCCAGGACCGTGACCTCTTCCCTTACATGCCTCAAGTTGCACTTCAAAGCTTCCTCATCACACAACCTGCTCTGCACTGATGCCTTTCTCAGGAATCAATGGGAAAGTTGTACTCCTTTTCCGTCCGTGTACCCACGATCTTCCATTCCTACGATCGGTCGGCTCCTGCTCCGCCTTCTGTCTTCTTCCCGGACTAGGTTTGTGCTACTATGCCAACCTTCCATTTCTGCTCCCTCCTCTACATGAGGGACCCCAGGACATAGACTCCCACAGTCTGCCGAGAATCGTGCCTTTCTTGTCGATTGTCTATTCCACTCTGTGGTGGCTTTCTCCACAAGGGTTCCTGTGTTCCGCTTCGCTACCTTCCGATTTCTGTCCTGGACTCCACACTGCCACCAGCGTTCTGACTCCCAATATGTTCTTCTAGTTCTACAAGCCAATACTGATCCCACCGATCCTCGTTCCTCGATCCGCCGTCCCACACTCGCCGTCCCACACTCGCCGTCCCGCCGTGTTTTGGGGTGCGCTATTGGTTCCTGTTCAGGGTTGATCATGCATCGTTTTGATTTAACTAGACAGCATGACGACGCTCCACTTGGCAACGGTCCGCTTTCTAACGATCCGCCTGGCAACGATCCTCTTCCTCCAGGACGGCTCGTACCTCGTTCCAGTTGGACTTGACACGGAAAATCCTGCTCAAGCCTTCGGACCTTCTTCTCTACAACTCGCTACCTGCCTCCGCTACGGTTCCTCCGGTTCCTCCTTCAGCGCCGTGTTGCTGTTCCCAAGTCGTCATCGCTTCCCGACCCAAGGTGAGATGGCTTCCATCATTGTTTGCATCTCTACCTTCCCCCATCCGGAGGACCCTTAAGACACCTCTCCCGGCATCTTGCTTGTTCCTGTTGCTCGCCCCATGGGACTGTGGTTCCAGGGTCCGGGATTGAGGTCCTTCCGTAGTGGCCAGCTAAGGCCGTCGGACGCTTGAGCTTTCACAGCCAATAGAGCTATCTCAATCGGCTGCGAGTCGAAATCGAAAAGTGACATTTGTCGGCATTAATTTCTGCACGTTCCAGCAAAACAATGGCGGTCTCCGTGTCGTGTTTTGGTGTTGCAATAATTAAATTGTTGTATCAGACGTACGTTACGTATTCTTACCGCAATTCTTGTGTTTAGTTATTGTGTAAGTGATCCACAAGTAAAGCATGCATGTCAAAATGGATGTAATTGCCCTTTAAATCAAAGTCCCTGCTGCTGCAAGAGCCAGCAAGTTTACTCGTAACTTTATTTAACGGCAAAACCCCAGAGTTTAAACAAACCCCCCCCTTCCCCCCCGGGGGATTGGGGGGGGGGGGGTAAAAATGAGTTTAAAAGTGGCCACTCCTACACAAAGTTATTTTTTTTTTATTTACTTTTTTAATTGAATTAAATTTTATTTTTATTTTATTTTTTTTCTAGTTGCCTTGAAAAAATCCATTACCTCTTTTATTAGAATTCTCCTTCTCAATGCTGTTCAAATTCAGAGAAAACAAACGCAGTTCTTTCCGGTTCGCTACCTACTGTGCAGATCTACTGCGCAGCCTTCATCGTATATAAATTGAAGCGGTGTGGCAATGCTCACCTTTTCTTCTCTACCCACCACGCTGTTCATATCGCTGAAGACGTCGAGCCTGCCTCCGCTTCCACCTCCGCTTCGTGATGCCGCGAGCAAAGGGGACGCCCAGGGAATCCACCCTTCCTTGCCGTTCGGCCTCGCCAGGTCCTCCGTCCCTTGAGAACGTGGAGGTTCTTCAGCTTACCACAGAACAAGAATTGTTGGAGCCTCCGCCTCCAAACCCGCTGCTTTCGGAATCTTTTCCTCCGCAGTGTAATACCGACGCTACGTCTCCCGTTCCGTGTAGCCAGCCGCTTCCGTCGGGAGACCTCCGGTCTCTTTCTGCCGAACTCGCCCGTACCAAGGAATGGTATGCATGGCTCAAATTACAGCTTAAAGTGCGAAAGGTTGCGGCTAAATTAGCCTCCCCCGCTTGTGCTTCTGCCTTACCTTTGGACCTGTCCTCCCGTTCTTCACTGCTTGCTAACGGTTCTGTCATTGTGGACAATGAAAATAATAGGAGTACTGTAACTCGGTCAAATCTTGAAAAAAAAAAATGACAAAGCTGTCATTGAAATGACGCCCTCTGGTGGAAATATTCGTATGAAAGCAAACGAAAATCACCGTTTGCCAGTGCGTGCAAAAATACATAAACGGGATACACGCCTTCCGCAACAAACACGTGAGAGAGCAAGCCGTGCAAATGTTGCAATTGGTGCATCAAACACCACCCGTGCATAGCACAGGCTTCAGCTAGTGGTGCAATAAAATCTGAAGTGATCACCTCCACACTGCACACACTTGTACAGTGTATCTCTGGGCTAATGCCTGTGTTACATTTTTGCACATTAAAATTTAGTACTGTCAACTTCAAATGGCACTTATTCGTAGGATATGTCACGCAAGAATTTCTCAGCTCCAGGCGTACTAACGAGCCTCTTACGCCTTCTCAGGTACATTCCCTCATGGACTCCTCCTTACGTACCTTCAAACGTAAATCACAGGACTATACCTCCGCTTGGCTGGCCTCCCTCCCCAAACACCAATGACTTCTTGCTGCTATCGCAGGCCCGTCTACCGCTACGGTCCCACCACCGCCGCTTCCGGCGTTACCGCCGCCTCATCCGCCTGTTCCACTTGACAACGCTGAACAGGATCCCTACTATTCCCCGGACCCGTCTGATTCAGGTCTACCAGAACCTCCGTTCCAAGATGATCCTGACCCATCGGAAATCCCTCTTCCGGAACTCACGAGAACGGCGGAAGAAATTATTCCAGATTGCTTCCCATATAAGCCGTCCGCCTGCACGAGTGATGCCTCAAAGAATAGCGACTTGGGTTCGGGTTCGGCTTCGTGACCAATATCCCCATCAACCTCCACTACTGGGTCAATCAACAACCCTATTCACCACCCTCCTCTGTAACGGTGGCATTTTGTTGGGGAATGGTTCCCCCCTTGAATTAGACAAAGATCATCCTCCACCTTGTCCGGGTCGCGAAAATTACTTCTTCCACCCAATTAGCGACGGTACCGGCAATCCACGAAAGTTCGACACTTACCCTCAGTCGGAATTCTTCACAGCGGATACTAAATTGGATTTTGGTTCAGCACTTTACCTCCCTCGACGGGCGGTGGTTTCCGTGTTTGTCCTTCGAGACAACGACTGTATCCTCCGTCTTGGCCTCAGAGCTGCCTCTCAGGCGGATGTTCTTAGCACCGCTGCAAACGCATTGTGCGAGCGGTTGTGTACTGATCCTCCGGAGGACATTTGCCAGTTGATCTTTTTAATCAACCAGGTCTTCCGCAAAAGCTGCTTCGCCACATATCACACGATGAATTGGTTTACACGAGCCGTCTTCAATTCGACGTTGCTGCTGCGGGAAGTTGCGCTTAACACAGCACCCAACCTCCACGCCTCCACTCGCCACCTCCTTCGTAATGAGCCCATTCATGAATCGGAATCCCTATTCCGGGGCCTCAACTTAAAGTGACTCCTCACCTGGATATTTCACGCAAGCCTCGCTACAACAGATGCCGCGCCTCTCGGCATCCTCATTCCCTTCCACGGACAGACACAACTGCGGAACACCCCAACGATGCAAAGTCATCCGAACGCCCTCCGCCTCCGGTCTCTCGCTCCGCCTCCCCCTTTCCGAGTAGGAACCAGGGCCGCGTACGAGGCCGCCCTCTGGGACGCTCGTCCTCCGACCCAAGACGCCATCCCAAACACAGAGGTCGTAATGCCTATTGACAATCCGCTTCCCCCACAAGCCGTAGGGGGTCGATTCCGATTTTATGCCAGAGCTTGGCAAACAATCATCTCCGACCCAGTGCTTCTTTCAATAATATCCTCCGGTTTCAAACCAAAGTTTTCCTTACCTCCCCCCGTGGGCGATCCTCCATGGGACAACCAATCCCGCTCCTCAGGACTCCTCCACTTAGAAATCTTATCCCTCGTTCAAAAACGGGCAATTCACGTTGTTTAACCTCCTTTCACCCCGGGATTCTACAGCAACATCTTTCTCTGCGACAAGAAAACAGGAGGGTCACGGTTGATCTTCAATCTCAAGCCTCTGAACCAGTTTGTCCAAAATCCACATTTTCAAATGGAAACTTGTGTCTTCCATCCGCGAATCACTGCAACTCAATGACTGGACAGTCTCCCTCGACCTGGCCGACGCCTACCTTCACATTCCGCTTCATGCCTCTGTTCGTCACCTATTCCGTTTCGTGCTAGACAACACTGTATACGAATACCTCTGTCTTCCGTTCGGTCTCGATGCCGCCCCTCGCATTTTTACTGTTATCCTCCGACCAGTCCTGGCTTACCTCCATCAACAAGGCATTCGCATTCACACCTTCCTAGACGACTGTCTTCTTCCTCACCACCGCCCGGTAGCGTTAGCAAAAAATCTTGCCACCGCCATGTCTCTTTTTCATCGCCTGGGTTTCGGTCTAAACCTCCCAAAGTCTTGTCTCTTCTCTGCTCAGACATTGTCGTCCTAGGAGTATTCTTCGACCTCTGCTTGGGATCCGTCATTGCGTCCCCAGAACGAATCTCGTCCCACCTTCAAACTACCCGCGACTTCCTACCACAACCAAGCCACACCTTTCGGGACCTCGCCTCCGCCATCGGAACCATAGACTCGTTTGCGGATCTAGTACCATACGGAAGGTGGATGGCGCGGCCTCTCCACCACTACCACTTTGCCCATTGGGGCGATCCACGCACCGCCATCACCCTTCCCCCACAACAACGGGATCAAAACTTTCCCATCGATACGTTCCTTTGGTGGATGGATATCAAGAATCTTACCACGTCGGTTCCCCTCCACGAACCCCATCCGCATCTCCACCTTTTTACGGATGCCTCTCACCTAGGATGGGACGCCCATGTCGACAACATCACAGCCTCCGGGCAATGGCTACCGGGGATATCAAAGCATATCAATCACCTGAAGCTTCTGGCAGTTCTCCTCGGCCTTCACCAATTCCAGCATTATCTAACTTCCAAAGTGGTACAAATTCACATCGACAACACTACTGCTGTTGCACATCTCCGCAAGGGCGGAGGGTCACGTTCTCTCACCCTCAACCAGATAACGTCCGAAATCTTTCAATTCTGCGTCAACCACCGCATCCGTCTGCTACCCCTCCACATTCCGGGGTCTTTGAATGTCGTAGCCGACTCTCTGTCTCGCCAAAAACCTTCAGCGAATGGACCTTACATCCTCCATCTGTCATGCCCTCTTCCATCTGTGGCAACGACCGTTAGTGGACCTGTTTGCCACGAGATTCAACAACAGGCTACCCTTATTTGTCAGCCTGCTGCCGGATCCGCTTGCTTGGGCGGTGGATGCGCTCACCCTCGACTGGAATCACCTCCATGCATTCGTATACCCACCTACGCGCTCCCTTCCCCTTGTCCTCCGCAAAATTGCCGGATGCAAGGGACGGTTTCTCCTTATCGCACCAGACTGGCCGGCAGCAGCTTGGTTCCCCCTCCTTCTTACACTCCTCATCGACTCCCCCGACAACTACCACAACGTCCGGACCTCCTATCCCAATGCAACGGCAAGATTCACCACCCGAACCACCCGTCGCTAAGTCTTCACGGGTGGCTACTATCATCCGACTCCTCCGCTCAACTGGCATTCTTGAAGACGAGGCCTCTCGTATCGCTTCACAAGCCTTCCGGTCCTTCACCACTAGGATTTATGACAGTCACTGGAAACGATGGTTTCATTAGTGTATCACAGAACAGGTTAATGCAGTCCACCCTCCTCTGCGTGACCTCCTCCGCTTCCTAACCTTGTAGCGGCTGAAGCTGCGACTGTCGAGGTGCTTGTAGCCTCGCCGACATCAATGTGGTTTTGATCCTTAAATTACTTCTCTAGGTGGCGGTATTTACTTTGCAGGAAACAGCACACTTGTACCACCGGCCCTGGGTAACAGAGAGTCATTTGTCCTAATCGTAGGCTAAGTAACTTTAAGGGGCGGGGGTGTATTCGCTGCCACCAGGTGGGTGGTTAATTTCAGTCCTGATTTTAAGTAATAAATGGTTTTCTTAATTAGTTAAATCTAGCAATTAATCGTACTAGTAAACAACTGGTGTTTCACAAACTCTTGGTTTATTAAAAGGCAGTTAAATATAAAAACAAGTATTTACATTTCAGACTAGTATCACAAGAAGGCTTTAAATTAAAGCAACAAGAGATTTACATTAAAATCTGGCAAGAATTTACAATAAATTTGTTTCAACCTTTACACCACGAAGCAAAGAAAAATATAACAATTTCGACAAGAAAAAGTTCTGCCGGGAACTCGCAAGAACCCTCTATTAAGTGCAAACCGCGGGAATTACACTAAATAGTCCAAGATTAGGTTTTCCAAGTTCTACTCAGAATCAAATCTACCTGTTTAAGATTTTGTTTCAATTGGGTTACAAAACATCAAATCTACCTGATCAACCTAAACACTTAAATGAGTTTGGGACAACTGGCCATCGAAGTCTAAGCTTTTGCAAACCTAATTGGTTTAAGTGATCCTGCCTGTGTTTAGATTAAATTAATAATAATAAACACGATGAAAAAAGCTGGATTTTAGGAAGGGACCGTGAACCCTGACGTTATGGCATCTCCAGCTTAGGTTAGGTTAGTTTTAAGTTAGAACTAAAATTTTGAATGGGGTTTCCAAAAATTTAATTTTCTAAAATAATAATAGTCTAATACGAACCACTACCTTTGCCCGGCATGGCAACAATCGGACGGGAGATCTCCATTACCGACTGGCGTAGTTGCCTCTGGCTTTGAGAGCTGTTGAGCGTGTGCTAAGGATTGAGGGGGGCTGAGGGCTTTATATACAAACAGGGAGGATTCTCGCGACCAAACCACGGACGCCGAGGAGAGCTATGGGGGTCTGATTGGTGGAGGGCTTGGAGAACAATGGAAAAGTCGGCTGAGCAAAGGGTTTTCACTTGGAGCCGTTTGAAGGAACAACTGTGTGATTGAGTGATAGAGATAGGCCAGTTGAGTTATACTCTTTGTTTGGAACGTGAAAAGGCCTTTAATTTAAAATACATGCTTTCATATTGAACCACGATGTTATGCATCTCGACTATTGAAGTAAAGATCTCAATAAATTCGGTTTTAATAGTAGGAAGCCAGGTTTTACTTTGGGAAGGGTTGCCAAGTCGGATTTCCAAGGAACAACTAAGTTACATAAAATAACGTGTCCGGTAAATTTGAAGCATTACGTTAAAGATTACGTTAAAATATTATAAAAAAAGATTAAATGTACCAGCAAGATGCTATAACGCATTTAAGAGTTTCAGTTATTATACGCAGCCGCAGATAATGGTTTTTGGCAGTTGGAAATTTCTCAAAAGTATTTAAGATCGTCACCGTAAACAACTTAAGAAATATCAAAGTATGTCTGTACATCAAAATGACATTAAGTACCTTCGTAGAGGAAGCCCCTCCTATCAAACACTAAGCTAATGTGTTTGGCTTTATGCCGAATAAAAAATAGAAGAAAATAAATACATTTTTACAGGTTCGAAAAATGGCGTCTCGTTCATTACGGCATCGGTTTTGGAGGTTTTTCAAAATGGTGTAGTTCTGGTTGTAGATCGAATTTTCGGGATCTGTTTCCGCGGGAATACAGATAAAGTTCGTGGCTATTAAGAGCTTCAAAGATGAGACTATTTGGTCCATTTTTCACGGAGTTATGGGTGTCCGAAGACCGAGGTCTTTTTAGCGCTGGAGCGCAAATAAAAAAAAACAGTTCATTGCCGTAAACGAATTTTTACCCTCAGTTTTTTGATGGTTTGAGTCGAGGTCGCCTCTCAAATCTAGTGAAGAACCGTGCCTTCTTTACAACCTCATTATTCAAGGAAGGGTTACGAGGATCCACAATCTTAGTTTATAGGTCGGCCCTGAACGCCGTGTTTAAGGCAGCAGGGAACACTGACCTCCTTGCGGATTACAAGACCTCGTCTTTGACCCATTCTTTTCAATTGGACCGACCCCGTGTCGCTAAACGATTTTCCGACTGGGACCTTTCCATCGTTCTGACGGCCCTCATGGAACTCATAGCCGCTCCTTATGTACCATTAGCCTCCGCTCGCCTCAGTCATCTCACTAGGAAAACTGTATTCCTCGTAGCACTGGCCGCATGTCTCCGCTGCAGTGAACTGCAAGCCTTGTCCGCAACTGAACGTGATTGTTTTTTCCTACCTGATTTCAAGGGTGTTACTCTTACCCCTCATTCATCCTTTCGTGCAAAAACTCAGAAACCCACGGAACGCACTCGTCCTTTTATCATCCCCTCTTTCTCCGACATATTAGGGGGCGATCAGGAAAGAACCTTGTGTCCTGTACGAGCCGTTCGTTTTTATTTAAAATCATCTAAACCTATACGAAGGAACCTTACGCAGCTATTTCTTCCTTTTAGTTGTAAAGTTGGCCAGACTTCCGCACGAATAATTGCCTCCTGGATCAAAAGCGTAATTGTCCAGGCCTACGAGGCACTTGACGTTGACTGCGTTACGGAAGGCATCAGGGTAACAGCGTACGAACTTCGAGCGGTTTCCACCTCCTGGGCGCACTACAGTGACGTTTCTATCGCAGAAATTATGGAATCCGCCTCTTGGCGCCATCCCACCGTTTTCACCTACCATTATCTCCGTGATATGTCACATCACGCTGACGGCTTGTACCGTGTCGGGTCATTTGTTGCCGCCGCCGCCATACTTTAACCTCTTAAACACACTGGACCATTCTGTGAAGGGAACCGGTCGCTACCTAAGGAAACTCCGGTCAAATGGCGCCCGCCGCTTTGATGAAGTCTATGGGAATGCTAATAAAAAAGGTAATGGATTTTTTCAAGGCAACTAGAAACGTCAAAATACCAGTGTTACTTGGTTAATTTTGGTTTCTATTGCCTATTGAAAAAATACATTACCTTGCTCCCGCTCTCCTCCCCTCTTGTCGCCATTTGGGTAGGAAAGAGATATCGAAAAGGTGAGCATTGCCGCTCCGCTTCGATTTATATACGATGGTAGCGAACCGGAAGGAACTGCGTTTGTTTTCTCTAAATTTGAACAGAATTGAGAAGGAGAATGCTAATAAAAAAGGTAATGTATTTTTTCAATGGGCAATAGAAACCAAAATTAACCAGGTAACACAGGTATTTTGACGTTTTAATCTAATTTTTATTTTATTTTAAGATTTTTTTTAATTAACTTTAATACAAATTAGTTTATAACATTAATAATATGGGGTGGTCCAAAAGTCGGGCCTACCTGAATATATCCTAACTGGTGTCAAATATCCTGAAAACAAGTTTATAGTAATAATGAGTAAACAGCGGGGATTCAGATGAGTGTAAAGATGATGACCTTGATGGAGGTCTTCAAGGTCATCATCTTTACACTCATCGGCAGGAAGCACCGTAGACCATCAGTGCAAATTTGAAAGTTGTAGGTAATCATTAAAAACTGCCAACCCAAGAAACAGAATGGAAATCTATGTAGAAACGCCAGAGTTATGT
>JAHWFP010027561.1:45777-60302 GCA_023313725.1 Lithobius niger
ACGCTTACTTTTTTTTAATGTTCGGAGAATTCATACGTCGGAATGAAAATCAGGAAAAAGTTGTTTACGCGCAATACAAAAGAAAACACTGCTGCTGCCAGTGCGAATTTTCTACAAACAAAATAGTCTACTATGTTATTGTAGCAAGAGCACGTTTGTCTTCTTCTGGCAGTATACGTATTGTAAACTCATGTAAACAGACCTGCCGCTGAAGAAGACGAGCGTGCTCGTAGTGCTACAATAACATTATATATAGACTATATTGTTTGTTGAAAATTCGAATAAGCAGCATCAGTGTTTTTGTTTGGAATTTACGTAAACAACTTTTTCCTGATATGCTGACTGTGTGAAATGTCCTGAACATGAGTTTACAGGGATAAGGGAAAAAAATCCAAGCTGCTGCGACTTAACGAAATATTTCGATGCCCTCACTGTAGACCGACGCTTCAACCACAGATGTAGCAGGCAGTGAGGCCGATACAAAAATGAAACCAGGTGTTGCCTGGTCCAACCAACAGGTAACCGTTAACACTGATACAACTCCACACTGAATTATTGCAGAATTAAACCACTGCAGTAGATGCATAGCAATAATAGAACACCACAGTACTGACACGAAGACAATATTAAAATCCCATCAACAACTTTCCACCGTCAGAATTCAAACCATGGACCAACTCACGATCCTGGACCATGTGCACTAACCAATTGAGTTATTTTGCTTGAAATTTTACGACACCTCACTGGATACGAACCACGTACCTCCGTACTGCGAGTGACAGGATAGGCACGCTAGCCTACTTTATTGCAATTTATTAGTGCTCTTTTTCGGGGCAGTGAGGTGATACGCGTTAAACCCACCCTCGGGAGGAGGAGGGGGGGGGGGGGCATGCAATTTTACCCTCGTTTGACTTGGCCTGATTAAAGAATGCGGCACAAACCAAAGGACACAACACTGTGACACCAGTTCTAGTAACCTGTCATGTCACCTTGTTGGAGAGAAGGTAGTAATGCAATGTATTACTTTCTTTGTTCCAGTAACATCTTTAACGCAATTCATGTACTTATTTAGTAAAAATATGCATTGGCCAAGTGAATTCATTACAGATCAAAACACAGTTGAGCGAACGTAAATAATCAACTCTCTTTAAGGACACCACTGACAACATTAAAGTATTTGCCGTTAGGGCGCGTTTATGCAGCGACTCGCCTATGCATTCTCGCAGCTAGAACTCAATCGCGATGGCAAAGGTGACATTGCCATGGTAACAACGCTAAATGGACTAGCTAAATCCGACATCGTTTGAGTAAATACTTGCAGTCTTATAATCCGTGCCAATAATATAAAGAATTCCTCATGACGAAACAATTTTCTCAAACGCTTCTAAACTCATGTTATTTGCTGTTTTCGTTGTGAGGTGGCAGACATAAAACCGCAGCCATGTTGGAATTTCAGATAATGTCTAGCTTCTGCCTGCGAGAATGCAAAGGCGAGTCGCTGCATAAACGCGCCCTTACTGTTTCAAACCAAGTCTGACCTCAGCCTTCCGTGTTAAAGCCTAATTTTCGATGATTAATTTTTCCTTAATCTTTTAATATTTTCCACTCATATTTAGCACGTATCTTTGTTGGATTTGGTAAACATGTGTCCGAATGTTTATTAATTTTCGATTTGTCACATCTGAGATCTGGATTTGAGTTGGAATCGTGATTTCATTTTTGGCTTGTTGTTCTTGTGGCATGATAAGTTTCTACTACGCTCTCTACAGATCAAACTATTTGACCTATAAAGTTGGTTCTTAGATTATTTTACAATTATTGCTCTGAACATTTTCCCTTTCCATAATCGTTATCTAATTGGTCAAATGGTTCAAGGTTTAGGGAGCTCTATACGCCCAGAATGATTGTTTTACATTGTTTTAAACATTGTGATTATGCAAATGCCAATCAGCAAACCACAGCGGCAAGATGTAGACTGAAGATTAAAGGGTTTGTGTCCATATTGGTTTGTGTAAACCGTAATTGGTAAAGATACAAGACATTAATTAAAACATGTTAATCCAAACTGCATGGTTCGCCAAAGTAGCTCGAATTAGAAAATAGAAACGAACTCGTTTGGTATTTAATTAAGGTTTAACTGATCAGAAGTGAAAACAGCAAAGGAACACAAATAAACTTTCCTGTAAGGTTTCAGATGCTGCATTGTTTAGTCCTCGTGAAACCTTACTGCAGTATCCAAGCCAGAGCCCTACCTTCAAAACTTTTCAGGCCCAAACAAATCAAGCATAACGTAAGGCTAAACTACCTTCTTGTCTAATTTTATCAGTGTTCTTCATTCATCTCGTCAACTTTCCGTTCATCACTCTACTGATAACAGATGTATGACAAGATTTAGATTAGGGGTTTGAATAACATCTCTGTAATGTGTGGTGCAGTGGCAACCCGGACCACTGCACTGTGACTGAGGTTGGCGCTAATGACCAAGTTGTCGACGCGCCATTAAGCCTCAATCCCCCCCCCCTCTACTGATAATACATTAATTTTCAAGATTTTCAAGCACTTTTCCAGGCATGAAATTTCATTATCACTGTCTAGGACATTTCTAGCTGATTCGCACAAACCCTGAATTACTTATAGAGCTGTAAATTACCTGCACATTAAGACAATTAATTTTTAATCAATTTCCAGTGATGTTGTTTAGCCGAGTAGAATGCACCGTGTGAATGTATCGTGCGCAAAATAAAAATGGTAAAAACATTTTAATCAGCAGTAAGCTTTCACGTGGTTTAAATAGTACAGCAGCACGCAGTAGCGTGACTATACAATGAGGCAGGGGAGCAGCGGCCTCCGCCCCCCCCCCACCCCCCGCCTTTGCGTCTTCCCTCACTGGCCCCAATTTAAAATTTGCTGAAACCGCAAATTATGCGAAAGTAACTTTTTGCTATAGATTTGTGAAAAAAGTTGTGTCTTGTGCCACAAAACTTAATTGTGCTATATTTTTATGAAGGGGGAGAGAGGAGGCTCCATGGGCATTCGCCTTATGTGGCAAAAACTGCAACAGTTTTTTATGAATGGTTCTGCTGGACTCTCGCCTTGTGTGACAAAAACTGCATTTTTTATGAATGGTGGCCTCCACTGGGCTCATGCCTTGTGCGGCAAAAACTACAATTTTTTTATGAAGGAATGCCACCTCCACTGGGCTCTCTCCTTGTGTTGCTAAAACAACATTTTTTTATGCTAGGGCGGGGGGGGGGGGGACGGGCAGCCCCTACTGGGTTCTTGACTTGTGTGGCAAAACTGCATTTCTTTTTTAATGAAAGGCGCCCTCACTGCACTACCGTCTACGGGTCTAAATTTTGAAGTTACGCCTCTGCACTGCAGTATCTGAAACCTTACAGGAAAGTTTATTTTGTTCCTTTGCTGTTTTGACAATCGGATCAGTCAACCCTTACTTTAAGCATCAAACGAGTTCGTTTTTGTTTTCTAATCTGATTTAGTGTGACTTCATCATCAACAATGTCACGTCGTTTTAGTTCTGCAACCTTCATCTTGTGGACTCGTCATGACATAGCCTGAAATTAAAAACTAAAAACCTGTTCGTAATGAATTTTTACTTTTTTTAGACTGTCGACCGCAAAGTATGCAAAAACTAACTTGGTAACGTTCTTTGCATTATATAAAATTGAATTCTTAGCCCTATTCAGGGGAGTGACATGTAACGTATACATGTAAAGGAAAATTCGACGAAAATGTGGCAAAGAGAGTTATTATTATTATTTTTTTTATAAATACAGACATATTTTCCAGCAAGATTTTATTTTAAACAATATCATCTTTCACTTCCGGTAAACAAGTATTCATCCAACATCTTCCCCCGCAAGACTTTACTTTAAACGTGAGGTGACGAATAAATCAATCCCAAGCACCTTCGGTAGATAAGTTGTGGCCCAAGAGTTTTCTTCCAGCATTGATCAGGCAAACATTAATGAGTCTCTCTCCCCCACCCCCCACCCCCCCCCCCCGACCTCTGGCAAAAAAAGTTGTCAACCAACACTTTCTCAAGCAAGTTTTCTTTATTTATAACAAAGGTTTGTTTATTAATAAAAAAAAAAGGTTTTATTTTTTAATGAAGAGGCTTTATTTATTAATGAAGAAGTTTTATTTGTTCATACGAAAGTTTTGTTTACTCGTGTAAAAGTTTTAACGTTTTACGAGAAAGTTTTGTTTATTCATGAGAAAGTTCTTTTTATTTCCTTTGTGAACCTACTTTTATATATTAGTGTGGTAACTTATTAATGTCCCAAACGGCGCCTCATACCTGACACAGACTCCATTCACTTTCATATGAATATTTCTACCGTAAATAAATAAATACGCCTTTGTACAGCAAGGTCGAAACCTTTAGCCCGCTGGCTTTGTCATTTTTTTCCCAATATTTAACCGAGTTTCACTAATACTTTTATTTTAGTTGTCCACAACGACAACCCGGGAGCTGACGGCGTGTTTCACCGTGCAGACAATACGTCGGAGGAAAGGGAGGGAGGGGTTGGGGAGGTAATGAGAAGAGAGCAGGGTTGAAACATTAAAACGTAAGGAGGGGTGATAGTGAGGAAATTTATGTATTTGTTCCAATCTAGAAGCAAAAATCCCCCCCCCCACCCCCCAAAAAAAAAAAAAGAAAAAAAAGTGGCGCGGTGACATGAGTTTAGCACACTTTTCTTAACTGTTGTTGGTGGCTTAAGTTACTTCACTATTGGTGGCTGCGGTTACCAATTCTTCAGTATTGGTGGCTTGGATTACCACTTCTTCACTGTTGGTGGCTGCTGTTACCAATTCTTCGTAGGCGTTGAATGATTCTTTTCAAACTGCATCAACCAGTAGATCCAAAACATCGCCCTCCGAGACTTGCGTGGTAACAGTTGATGGCGGGACTTGCGTGGTAACTGTGAACGGGAGGACTTGCGGGACAATTGATTCAGGCTGTTTTCTTTAATTCTGATTCAAGGCGTTTTATACGACTCTGCAAATTTTCGTTTTGTGTTTTCATACGACTGTGCAGAAACTCGCTTTGCGTCCAGTTGGCATTTTTCCTTCTGAATTTCCTTTTTTAAGCCGTCTATTTGCAATCGTAATGCAATTTAAAGGAAGTTGATGGGTTCCTTTACCCTTCTGGAGTTTTTGTATGATTAGTACTTACAATAGTCGTATTAAAAAGTCCCAATCTGGCGGTGTTGAAGACGACTGTGTTGCCATCCAGTGAGAGGTAGTGTAAACCGCGCTGAGCGCTGCCATCAAGAGATTCTGTGCATGTTTGTAAAGACATTGTTGTTGACAAACAACACAGAATGAACGCAGCATTGTTACTGTTATTATTAGACGGGTGTCCGTCTGGGTCGGGTGGCCGTTTTACAACATAGCAACTCGTTTGTATTAATGTAGATTATTAGTTTTAACAAGAATTTGTAGGGGTTTGGTTTTAATCATAGGCAGGAGGCGTCAGTTTTAGAATTTAGAAACTTGAAATCCTGGATGGTTGTAAAAATATGTATTACATTTTCACAACTATCAAAGATTTAATTGTTTTGCTTAATAAAAGGTTTTGACAGATGTACATATACGTCCAAACCTATAACTAGGAAATAATTATTCAAAATCACAAACGTATTACAGACAAGTCAAGTTCAGTTTAGTTTATACAACATATCTTAAATGCAGTACGTACACGTACACGAGACCTAGATAGGTCACTGTTCGCTTGCGATTTTCCTCCAGGCAAGCACCATCGATCAACTTAGACGGAAGTTCACAGTTATGTAATATGTGAAGTATGAAGTAAATAGGTATAACAACGAAGTTCGCAGTTTTATGTGTGAACAACTATGAAGTTCATAGATATATGTGTGAAGTTAATAGTCCTACGCGTGAAGTATGAAGTTCGTAGATATAACTATGAAGTTTATATATGTATATATATATTACAAACAAAAACGTCAGGTGTGCCGTAAAAAGGGGTTATATGATTGAATTTTCACTTGTTAAAATGTACACGGATATAAATTGATCATTTTCAATTGATATAATAAAATGTACAATTGAGAAAATTGCATCTGTTGTGCTTTACGTTTTAAATATGTTATTCGTAAAGCACAACAGCACTTAAACAGATGCAATTTTCTCAATTGTACATTTTATTATTTCAATTGAAAATGATCAATTTTTATCCGTGTACATTTTAACAAGTGAAAATTCAATCATATAACCCCTTTTACGGCACACCTGATGTATTTGTTTGTAATCCGTGTACTTTTACGGCTATTAGGGCTATGACGTCGCGCAACAAAGGTTTATGCATGCTGTTGATTGTTGCTGGCCACTTTGAAACAATTCAAGTCAGCTTTGAAAGCCTGCATCTGCGAAATAAATACGCATTTCTATCGTTTTTTGCTGCCAATTTCGAGGCCTCGAAATTAACAAGGCAGCTTAGTTTGGTTTAAAAATATATGCATTTAGCTGAAACACTAATTCTTTCAAAGGGTTTAAAGGGTTTAACGAGCGTTAACCACTCCTGGTCACCTGCCCGAAGCCCCAAAGCCCTATGTCTGCAACAGCCAGATTCCCAGGTGGTCACCCACCCAAGTATCAATCCAGCCCAATGCTGCTTAACTCCGGGGATCTGACGAGAACCGGTGTTTCCAGCACTGCAAGGCCGCATTTCCTTTTATCTTCAACAATCAACTTTTTAGCAAAGACATAACACGTTCACGAAGAATGGATGGAGTTTGGTGCGTGGCGTTGTTCCCTAAATACAATGGTTAAAACAATGTAAAACAATCAAAATGATCGTTTCGGGTCCCGTAACTCCGGAATGGATGGACAATCGAAAAAGTGGTCCCTTTAAGGTTGAAGCCCAGGGAAATTTCTGGCTCAGATCATGTTTCAGATTTTAGGTAGGTGCAGTAGTTTTATCTGAAACCGTGTCGGCCAAGAAGAAGAAGAACAAGAACCAGAACAAGAACAATAACAACAAGAAGTGAACAGTTTTCAAATTTACGTGTGGCTTCCTACGTTTACTCTTACACGCAATTGCATAAAAGCTAGTGTAAAGTTTGGAAAAGTTGCTATCTACTATCTGGCCAAGTTTGGTCGAAATGTATTGAATAGAAACGGAGAAATTAATTGTTTCAGTTTTGCTGGAGAGAATACTTGAATCATATATATACACGACTATCGCCGTGTATGATATGTGAAGTTCAGAGTTGTATGTACGAAGTATGAAGTTCGCAGATACAGCTATGAAGTTTTTCGATATATATGTGAAGTTCAGAGTTGTATGTATGAAGTACGAAGTTCGTAGATATAACTATGAAGTTCAGTGATGTCTGTGTGAAGTTCAGAGTCGTATGTGTGAAGTATAAAATGGGAATGAAGTGAGTCGCTAGGGCCACCGTGTGAATCGGCGTCGTTTTCTGCCATATTTGATTTGCCAGCTGGTGTGAGGGCAGAGAACTTCTGGGTGCGAGGTTACGTGATCCGAATGAAGCCAGAGATCCGGATGACGCCTGGGAATCGGAGGTCCGTGTGAACAAAGTTGTTATTTGCCTGCCGGCTAAGAGACGCGTGACGTCAGGCGTGAATTAGAACACTCGCGGCAAGGTTAATGGAGATAGTAGCGATCCTCGCAGCTAACGCAGCTTCAATCCCCGTTTGCCTTGGCTCGCGTATTGATAGCGAAAACGTAAACAAACAAAGCGGTAGAAATCCCCCACGATTCTGCGAATATTGCAACGATAATAATATTGCAAAAAAAAGTTTCAGTTTATGTGAGGTTTTCCTCTCGTGTTTCTGTTGAGTTAGTTCCAGCATAATTTTGTGTAAAGTTTCTAATAATATGCTGGGTTGCTTGGAAGAATTTTTTTTTGAGGAGCTGCATCAAACTCGTTTGCATAAAAAAAAATACTGCCACTGTCATCATTAAATTCCTGTTGTGTAATTACCTAATTGTAATTGTCCCCTCCCCCTCACTGCCCCAACCAAAGATATCCTCCCTACTCCCCGTCAAAAAATATATACTGTTATAACAACAAAAATGGAAACTTTTGGAAATGAGTGGGAGTGGGCGTGTAAAATAAACATGCAACGGGGAAGGGTTTTTGTGAGCGTGTCGGGGTGGTGGTGGGGGGGGGGGGGAGTGTAGTGGAGGCATTACCAATGAATAACGTTCAAGCATTAAACAAATTAGACCTGAGGGAAATAAGTTTGGTTGCCGTAACATAAAACTGGTAGGTCGCTAAAGCATTTTATTTAATTACTTTAGTTTTTCATAATTAGGGTATATCCTACATGTAAAGAAGTGTTTGAATTTAGAAAACATAATGTCAGTGTCATCACAAAGTTCACCCCAACCCCCAATCCAAACGGAAGAAGTTGTTTCTTCCTTCCACGCCAAACATAAGTTGGGGTATAACGACTGTAAAAATGAAACTTTTGGAAGTTGGTGGGGGTGGGTAAAAAATATATCGTAGGGGCAAGAGTTTTTTTTTTTGGGGGGGGGGGGGAGAATAGGGGACAAACCCCTCGAAACGACTAAGGCCTATTAAATAAAACTATTAAAAAAAAACTACCATCAATGTCAACATGAAATTCATGTTGTTCCCATAAGCCCCCTTTTCCTCCCCTCCCTTCCCCCTCCCCCCGCGCAGAACTTCTGCCTCCTTCCGGCAAAAAAAGTTGCGGTATAACGACTGTAATATTGAAACTTTTGGAATGGGACAAGGGATGGGTAAAAATATTAAAATGGGGGGGGGGGTATTTTTAGGGGGAGGGAAAGCGGGAAGGCATCCCTGGAAACGACTAGGGCCTATCGTTCAAGTAAGTACTGTAGATAAAAAAAATAACCTAAAAGGAAAAAAATAGACCGTGAGGCTACAAACATAACTTTTAGTTGATAATGCTATTACGTTTGCATTAAAAATATACTGGCAGTGCCATCATCATAGGGCCTAGCACTGAAATAAAACTGGCGCTAAACGCTCATATTTTTAGATGCTACTAGTTTGCATAAAAAAAATACTGTCAGTGTAAGTATGAAGTTTATCTTGTGCCGCTATCTCCCCCCCCCCCCTCACCTAAACTGAAGAGTCCTCCGTCAAAAATTGGGTTATAAAAACTGTAAAATTGAAACTTTTGAAAATGTGGAAGGGGTGGGTCAAAAAAATTTAACGCAGTGGGGTATTTTTTTTTTTTTTTTGGTGGGGGACGGGAGGCACCCCTAGAAACAATTACGGCCTGTCGTTCAATGATAAAAAAAAAAAAAATTCGCCTAAGAAAAAGTTTTGTTGCCGTAAAATTGAAACAAAAACGGTCGGTGGTGAAAGAATTTTTTTCACAAACAAGAGTACAGTTTTGTGGGTCTAAATAAGAAATATACGTGAAATAACAAGTCGTTCTTCATCCTCTCACCACCCTTACCGGTTCATAACATACGTCGTACAACGAAGGAGCCATTTCTTCGGCCAATCGTTCCACCTCAGACCAAGGTCGATTGGAACGATAGTATAACTCACTAATAATAATACCTCACTCGACTTTGGTACACGTGAGCTGACGCTGACAACGAGTCACGTGACTTCCCACAAGCTGTGACAAAGCACTCCTACGTCACGGTTTCTGCTGTTACGTCAACGTCTAATCATGGTCTTGTATACCATTACACTATGTTATACTATAAGCTCCATGATCGAATATAGTGCGTGGCTTCTTGGCGCGAGTTAGGTTAAACGCGACCAGCGGTGAGAAGAAGGACAAAAATAAAGGTAAGTGCCACATTTAACACTGAAATCGGGCACGTGGACCTCTTAATAATTGTTAGATGATTTCTTTAAAAACTACATCCGTTAGAATTTCGAGGATATTTAATAAACATGGCCAAGCGAGTACCGTCCGTCCCTTTAACACTTTTCCCTGATTTTTTTTTTTTGGTCGAAGGAAGGTGCAGTACAGGAATAAAATTTGTTTTCATATTTCACTCAAATCGCAATAACTATATCGCAATGCTTTGCTAAATCAAAAATTGCACTGCCCTGACTAGTATTGGTAAAGAGCAGGAAAAGGCCACAATCTGAACAAAACTACAAATTCACTTAACACGCAACGTCCCACATTCCTTAGGCCTAAAGAGTTTTCGCTTTGTCAGAAATGAAACAAACAGAAAATGAAGTTTTAACTGAAATAAAGTGAAGTTTTAGAAGTAAAAATTAAATCCGATTTACCTATTGTTTATACATGATATATTTTCCGGAAAATGTTCAAATTCCCTGATTTTTGGTAAATATTTTTCAAATTCCCTAATTTTTCCCCGATTTTTACAGACTTGATAAATTCCCTCAATTTGCCCGGTTTTCCCAGTTTTCCAAGTAGAAAGCCACCCTGATATTACATATAAATCAATAAAATTAAATTGACGTACCTATTGCTTTAACAAATTTAGCGCGGAGACGAGGCATGTATTCCCGAGAGTTCCTAGTACGAAGCAGGGTACCTGGTGAGTGCTCTTGACCAACCCACTTCTAGATCCGTGCACACGCTTGTCTGAACCTAACACAGTGCAGCAAAAAATGGAGTACGCTGCTAATTTCACCACATTCACAGGCAGCAGTTAAGACTCCAGCCGAATCTGCGTTGGTGTGAGGGGAGCAGTGAGTGCCCTGTCCTCAGTCTGGACAGCAACCGCCCCATCCAGTCAGACAGTCTATGGAGGGCCGTATCATAGCAGCACTCAGGATGGATGTCATGTAGGCTCGACCAGTTACTGCTGCAGACCATTCCTCATTCCGCAAACCCAAAGTCCACGCTCGAAGAGTTATCCTATGTGATGCTGCAGACAAAACTAAAGACGTGCTACTTGGACACATGAGAGACACTAGAGACATGAAACTAGAGACATGCATCTCCCACCGCACTTTTTGCTACATAATCAGCGTACTCATTCCCTTTTACTCCGCTGTGACCTCGCAGCCTCTCGAGTGTCGGAACAGCTGTTTGGGAGGCAACCCATAGCTTCCCACATACAGAGAAGATGATGGGATCGCTTACTCGCAGGGAAGCCTAGGAACTCTGCACCCTAGATAAGCATGTCTAAGATAAGAAAATCGCGAGTCCGAGACAATGATAAACTCGGGCAAGTGCAGATCAGCAGTCACGTCCAAGGCAACCGACATTGCTGCCATCTCACAGACAAAACTCGGTGTGACTCCTCAAAGCGAACAACGGACTTCAATTTTCAGTTCCGGAATACAGACTCCAACGCCATCAGAGTCTGGGCACAGAAAGACGCATCACAGAAGATACGACCAGCCATATGGCTACTGGTTCCGAACACAGAAAGAAGGCCCGGGCACCACACCCAAGGACAAGGAGAGCAGACGCATGCCACACTCGTGGTACAGGGCAGACCGTGGTTTGCTAACAGAGACATTCCTCTGTCAGCTATACCAAGGTTTCGGCACTCTCGATCACTGAGCGTTGCATAATCATTCAGAATCATTGCTACTGGGTCCTCTCTCCCACGACTCAGATTTCTAATGCACACGGCAGCAAGCAACTCTGAGATGCAGCGTAGGTTCTCACGCCTCAACCAGAGTGCGTCCACCGGAGTGGAGACAAACCAACCAGTGATAACTCTTAGGCAGCAATTGATGTTGACTTGTAAGCTGTACAGATGGTGATGCGGTGTCACCATGTATGGGAGATGGCAGTCAATGACAGCACGTATATGCGCTCGATATTCTTGCACTAGCAATCTCTGTTGAACCTCACGACAGTGTGCAAGTGATTGCGGAATAGGAACCCGAAATTCAACTTTCTCGCGTAAAACTGTTGCATTGGCTGCTCCTTGTAAACCACTGTCTACCCAAACTCCTAGATATTCAATCTTCGGGACAGCTCTGACTCATATCCCACCAACGCTCACATTCACTGGTGTCATACGAACTGCGACTGATCGCAAAAAAATCACAAGTACCGTCTTTGCTAAGGACAGTCCATGCATAGAAAGTTTCATGACTACACTGTCTATCTTGAGTATACGTGTCAAGTCAATTGGATGCTGTCCTGCAAACCATAGTGCCACGTCATCGGCATACCAAACTATGTTGGCACTTTGTCCCATTTCCACTAGCACTTCATTGATGGCAACCGTGAATAACACTGGGCTCAGGCAGTTGCCTTGGGGTAGTCCCCGATCTGTCTGAGCCGACCAGAACCCGTTCACCCTGATGGCAGACGACTGTTGACCTAGCAAAGCCAGAATTGATTGTGACAGCTGATGGCACACTAGCATCTTGGCCAGTGAAGCTTTAACCCAAGCCATGCTTACAGTTTCATAGGCTGCACGAATGTCAAGGAAAACCATTACAACAGTCAAACTATGCATCCAGGCTTCACGAACACTAGACAGGAAGAACAGAATGGCATCTTGGGCACTGTGCCCAGACCTATAACCAAACTGCACATCCAATAGACAGCGATGGCACTCCAGGAACCAGGTAATCCTAATCCTGTTGATCAGCATGCACTCATAGACCTTGCGAATACAGGACAATGACGCTATCGTCCTGTAATTTTGCAGGTCAGAATGCTGGCTTCCACGCTTGTGGATCGGAACCAGGCTGGTGAACATCCACGATAAAAGAACTTTAGAAGCCCCTGAAAGTAGTCTAAGAGGTCGTGTCGTCCAGAATCTGACAATGAGCGCAGATGTGAGTACGAAGTCCCGTCTGTTCTTACAGCCCTGTTCTGCTTGCGCCTTGAGAGGGCAGAGAGTAACTCTGACAGGTGAAATGGCATGTCTGTTTCAGACTCAATCACTGGTTGACTCGTACTGCTGGGCAGCCACACACCACTTGGCCAAGAGTAAACACTGGCAAAACGCACATTAAAGTCATCCGCCAGTGCCTCTCTGCTAAGAACCGTGGTGCCGGGGCATCCACCGACATCCTGGTGATAGGTCCAGATTGATGCAATCTTCGTATCCTGTGGGCGAAGAGGACGCGATACAGACACTGCTGCAGCAACTGTTTGATAATCACGCACACCATAGCCTGCTTTTCAGTCCTTATGATATATGCTGATTCGTGTGGTGTGGCTCTGTATACAAGCCACATTTCCTTAGATGGAAATCTTTTCTACTGCCTTCAGGCTTGTCGCCTGTCCTTTACTGCAGTTGTGTAAGCTGATGTCCACCATATAGGCTACCGACTGGGTGAACTGGAGTCCATGAGCGTCTCCCGTTCTGTTTTGGAACGTATTTTCGCTTCCAAGCTGCAAAGGAGCCATTGTTTGCAGCCGGCTGTAAGTGGTAAGTAACGTCTGGTGCTGCCAAGAGGATGGAGAGAAATCGGGAAGTGATCACTCCCTCGCTGATCATCCGAGACCGACAAGCTAAAAGCATTCGATATCTCGGGTGAGCAGAAGAAGCAGCACTCCCTCCTCCCAGCGGACAAACGTCGGTGTACCGTTCTGCACAACAACAAGATTCAAGGTTTGTTAAACTGTTTAGAATAATCGTTGTCCATACCTTCCACCACATAATTGTAATTTCTGGTGGTATCTTCATTATTAGGCATTATTTACCCACTTCTCTATTATTTAGCACCCACATGTCTGGGGAATCAAACCGAAGTGCAATCCACATGTTACCATATGCTGGTTAAAACTGGAAACATTTCGTGAATAACATTAACCAGTTAGATGTTCGTTCTAGTAGGTTTGCTATTCAAAACAACTAACACACGTTAAACCTAATAACAATATATATATGAGTGGTTCCAAGGAAAATAGGCATATTTTTTTTTTATAATACCAAACTATGAATGTCCTCTCTTCGTTTAAAAATTATCAGTATGATTTTTACTCAGTTGTTACAGACACGATCGAAATAATGATTTTCGTTATGGAACATAAGACGCTGAAAGAAGCAATTTAGACTCAGCGTTTAACGAAAGTCCATATATTACAAAATATGTCTCACCTCACTGGTTCAAATTACATGGCAACACACCCTGACTACCGGCTGGTTGATATCTGCACCAAAGGTAGATAGAACTACGGTATAATTACGAAGCCACAAATTTCCTGTCATACAACAGAAAAACAGAGTTGCATGGGTTAGCTAAAGAATTTAGAGGTTTGCTCCTAAAGATTAGTTTTAAAAGCATGTTAAATGTCTTAATTATCGTAAAATAAACGTTAAGCTGAGATGTAATATTTATTGGTCTTCTTAGGTATGATTAGCCTAAAGTTATTTCCCATCGAACAAAATATTTTTCAGTTTTTTCTCGATTCTCCTCGTGAAATATTGTCTCAAGATTATAATCACCTACAGGTATAACAGCCAAGGTCGGAAATAGTGTGTTGTTACCACGTTCAATTTATTGTAAAATGAATTCAGTTGGCGTGAATAATACGTAGAAGGACTAAAAGTTTAAAGGAACAAAATATGCTTTTTCTGTGATACGGAGTTTTAATAC
>JAHWFP010027561.1:60312-82540 GCA_023313725.1 Lithobius niger
TCTAATTTTTTTTATTTGTTCAAATATATTTTGGAACCTTCCCCCAGACCTTCAGCACATTCCACCACTAAAACTGCATTTTAAATCTGGTGGGTCAGAAATAGTGTGTTGTTACCACGGATCAATTTATTGCATAATGAATTCAGTTAGCGTGATTAAAAAGTGGAATGTTATTCAACCGCTCACACAAGCTAGATGTCTCGTTAGATCGCCTCCAGTATCAAGTGTATGTTTTAAAGGATCAAAATTTGCTTTTTCTGTGATACGGAGTTTTAATACGTACATATTCAAATTTTTTTTATTTGTTCAAATATATTTTGGCGCCTTCCCCCATGCCTTCAGCACATTCACCTGGCCCAGCACTTGCACAACGACGTAGATTGGCATTGTAATGGAATCTAATGATATTCTTTCTAAATATTTCACTTCAAAGGTGAAAACTCCGTATATTCATTGTTTCATGTCTCACATGCAATGCTCCAACATTGTAACTGACTGTGTTCTGCATTTGAAATAGAAGTAGAAAGAAGACCCCATCTCACTTTGTTGTTATTAAATTCTACGCAAGATTTTGAGCTAAAACTCGGGATCCAAATTAACAGTAACCCACTGACTGGGCTTAAAAAACACTCGGGGTATAATCAGCAACAACGATTTAAATTTTCAGCACTTGGTCACAAATAAAAGCAGTAAAAAACATTGAAAAACAAGAATTGGGAGAACCCCACTATCCAAAGACTTAAAACGTCGCCATTTGAAAATTCATTTCTAATATGGCGATGTTTTAAGTCTTTGGATAATGGGGTTCTCCCGATTCTTGTTTTATAATGTTTCTTACTGCTTTGTTTTTGACCAAGGTAAAATGTGTTCTAAGTGCTGAAAATTTAAATTGTTGTTGCTGATTATACCCCGAGTGTTTTTCAGTGCGTTACTGTTCATTTGACACCCATCATGCTCGAAAAATTATCTTGTGCTTCACGGGTTCCAGTTTCAGTATTAAGTTTACTTCACAACCATCTTCATTTTCAATTTAAAAGGGTAAAGTGTATTCCTGTCTTTATGGTTGCAAGCAGGTTCAAAACCAAGTTTGACGCAGCTTTACGACAGAAAAAAAATAGTAACCGATGGTGTAATAGCATGACAAGTGTTCCCTTAATTTCAATAACTGTAGTAAAGTACCAGTAACCATTTCCATCCTTGTTTAGAACTTAAACATCATTCTCAACACATAATTAAAACAAGCACCTTCCAGTTCGACTGAATGTCCAATCTGAATCCCACACAAAATCATGAATGGGATTTGATGATTTGCAGCAAGTGTGAAGAATGTTTCTTAATTATGTAGTGTGGATAATCCATAACAGTGCCAAAGTTACTGCAAAAAAGGGAGACTGGCAGTAATAACGTAATAACGTAATAATTTAACGATTATAAACTTGCACTTTTTATGGGGTATAAAAAAAATCTATGTCAGAATTGACGAAAATTAAAGTAAAACTATTTTAAACGTATAATGGACAGTGTAAAGAAGTAAGGTCCACGGAAAACACAAGGCAAATCGTTTAAAAATGAGAAAATACGTATGAACGCAGAAGTTTGGGAGCGTAGCTTAGGTTTCGACAAGCAAACTGACAAACAAACTGACAAACAAAGTCGTTGACCCCATAATGGGGCAGTTGGAAGGAGCTACAGATGTGCCCTTTCTGGAGTATGTGAATACCACACAATATTTTGCTCCTAACGCTTTTTACTCAATCTATCGTAATCCTGTATCTATCGTAAACCTTGTCATCACATGCCTTGAGAACGACGACTTCAGTGAGTCTGATTGTACCACCAGTGCACCACCAAGGGCGCCATATGGTCCTTCAGCAAAAGACGACGACTCCAGCGAGTCGTACAGTAAATTCGGAGCCTCACCAAGGACAGCTTTGCCCTGGTGTCCATCACACGGTCCTTTGGCACTCCCTGCATTCAGTCTAGGCATCAGTTTACAAACCTTGTTAGGTCCCAACAGCCTAAGGGGATCATCCGTTTCCACTTCGGATGGCACAAGCCAGGATGGTGCTTCTAGCATCAACCCCCTACGGCGTACTTACACTGGGAGACACTTGGCTGGGCGACCTCTCCAAACGCTACGACCACCAGAAGAAGCGCGAAACACAGAAAGCCCTGTAAAACATGAACCATATATGAAGAGCTCCCATGCTAAACCACGTATATCCATTTTTGAAAAAAATCGAGTTAACTCCGTCTGAAGATAGTATTGGTATAGACGGACATTTCTCACTGATTTTCATTCAAATTCACCGGTTTCCAAGGCTGCGAGAGCAGCTGAAAAACATCCATTTCGAGCATAAACACGCTCATCCAAATCGCAATCAACCAGACCCACGCTTATCCACTCAGCCAATGCATTGCCTCTCTGACCCACATGACTTCAACAATGGCGGCTCCCATGGAAGAAGGCATTGTTGTGCAAGATTCTGCCTCTATTTTCTTAGATTTTGAAGGTGTTGAAGTCGCAAAAGCAAATCAAAGTAGCAGAAAAAGAAAAAGAAAGCCACCCAAACGCTTTATAAGCCGGAAAGCAAGGTGAGACCACTTTAATAATTACAAATTTTTCGAATTTTAAGCCTGTTCACTTGGCTTGTTTACATTGCATTAGTCGTCGGCCACAGTGAGATTCGAGCCAATGGTTTTATTGACTCGTGATTTTTTTTGACTAGGGTAGCTAAACAATCAGTAATGCTTGTTGTGTGTACTTGTACGAAAATAATCAATATAAAATCCAGTTCATAGAAATTCTTTTCTTTAAAAAATATCCCACTGCACGAAATTTTCAAGGGTTCGAGACGTTAAACAAACTTAAAGAGGGATGATCACCTTAGTGAATATTCGTAAGATTCCACTGTGGCACCTTCTAGCAGCCAGCAAATTGTTAGTGCTCGCAGAATGTGCAGGGTGGACAGCGAAATATTTTAAACGCAACGAACTCGAGATAAGTGAGCGCAACTAGTATGTGAATTTCTTGAGCACCAGGAAGAAAGCTGTACAGGTTAACGATTTGCTTGCCACTAGAGGTGAGGACACACATTTTGTGCTTCTGAGGTAGAAATTCTGATGAACAAACGGGCATTGTCCTTGCCGAAAGTGAAACACGTTCACAATCAGCTTAAAGTGTGTTATGGTGAATGTTGGACGAATAATGAAACTATACCAAAGTTCTATTCACGACTTTCTGAGAACACAGATCATGTAGACGATGAAGATGTAGTGCAAGAGTGTAAATGCACAGTAGAAGGCCTTACAAAATATGTTTAACTTACTCAAAACCTTTCTTCTGAACAGGTTGTCTACTTTTACAAAAAACGGCACTTTCCACCTTGGTTTTATAAATTTTTTGTAAGATTGTTATTGTGCATTAAAATAGTAAACATATTTAATAGTTTTAAAGTTTAACTATTAAAGTTACATATTAATAATATTATTAATTATTTTTCACCAATGATCCATAAAGGTTGGTACAATCACACTAACTTGGCATTTCACGACAATTTTACATCAATTATTGCGCAAAACCACTTATCTCCAATTTTTCATGCAAAACAACGTATATCCAATCAAAATCTCCCATTTTCTCCTTAATTAAGATTAAGAGATTTTTTTTTAGTAATGGTACACAAGTAGTGTACCTTGTAGCTGTGACACGGGGAGAGGGGGGGGGGGTCTTTTCTTGATTATATCTTTTACATAAGTGGCGGGACATTTTTATCAATTTACTCAAAATGGCTTTATGTGGATATGCGTGGTTTTGCGTGGGGTCGCTTCATATACCTCCGCAAGTCACCACGCGAGAGGTTCTCCACACCTATGTGAAGCACGAGAGGTCGCGCACAGGATGTCTGCACGCATTTAGGGCTTAAGCCCAGAGTTCAAACTTTGACCGTTTTTCTGTAATATTGCTGACTTGTCTTGCCCAAGTATGAGGGGATTGAGGCTTAATGGCGTATCGACAGTTAGGTCATTAGTGCCAACCTCAGCCACTTGGAACTCAGTCCAAGTAAGAGTTGTAGCCTTATAGCTGGTTCACACCGCCACGACAAACGAACGACAAGAGCAAGGAACGGCAACGACCAACAGCACTAAAAACAATCCCCCTGTCACACCAGCACGACCGACCTACGTACAACCAGCAAACGGACCAATCAACACTGCAGAATGAGTAGCGCTATAGAACGCTTACTTTTTAAAACTGGGCTACACGTTTGGCCAAAACGACCCATCATACTGTGTTTCTTTGTTTTATTAAAAAAATTATACCACCATTGAATACAGCACAATTTGTTAGCTGTTCTCTACAATTATCATGTTGGAGAGATGTTCGTGAGAGCAAGGAGCATTAATCGAAGCTTCGAAGTGTTCTCGGCCACCATCTTGCATTTTGCTGATCGTGTGCGCATCGGCTTGTCAGCCATTGGTCTAGGTTAGTGACGTCAGTCAACTTACCCAAAAATGAAATGTTGCGTTTGCTACGATCGACAGCGAACAACCGAGAATGAGTGCCTGAGGGATTGGTTGTCATAGCGACGGTCGGTTGTAACTTGGCAGTCGTTCATATCGTCGCGGTATGAATGGGCTATCATATTACTGATGACCTGAAAGTCTCGACTCACTGTAATATTATTGCATCATCTGCAAAGAAAAGGGCCTTCCAAATAAAACTGTGTTTTAACTCCAAAAATCCAGAAACTCTCCTTTGGGCTTTCAAGGTATTTGTTCGCCCATTGGTAGAGTATGCATGTCAGGCGTGGTCTCCTTTACTGATCAGGGATATCAAAATGATTGAGGCTGAACAGACGAGTTTTAATAAGTACATAACCGGCTGTTTTAATTTGTCATACTCGGACCGTCCTCCACTTGGAGTCCCTCGAACTGCATCGCATGAGGGCTGACCTTTTCCTTACATACTCATTGTTGCATAATCAAATTTATCTGGATTATGGAAATTCTTTTTCCTTTAGTATCAATACCCGTGGACATTTACTGAAACTAAGTGCCTGTTCTTTTCACACCGAAAAATATAAACATACTAGCATCGTACCCGGTTTTGCCCGGGGATTTGTTTGACCCGTGGTTGTTTCCCAGTATTTGCTCGGTGCTGCCTGATCTGATCGTTCACTGCAACAGTCGATTTTTGTTTGTGTAACACTCCTCCTTTCCGCCAATCCTCTCCCTCCCCTTTCCCCTCTTCCTTTTATCTCGTCCTCTCCCTCTCCTCTTGGTTTCCTTCCCTTTCTCCAGTTTGCTATAGGTAGTTGAACACGTACCCGGCTCCCGGCTCCCGTGCTTGTTTATTTGTTCTCTTCTAGGTTCAGTTAATGCGTAATCGTATGCTTAATGGTAATAGCTCACTTTGCCCCCCCCCCCCATCCACTCCCAGTCTTTTGCTGTGGCTTAAGCGATGCGTACCGTGTGCAAAAGAAGTGTGCATGACGTCGTAATACTTGCCCTTGAGATTACCACGGTGTTTAGTTAGAAGGATAATTGTTAGAGCAAATTGTTAGTCGAGGCAACAATGTGCCAATTTCAACTTCTTTTCAGGGGCAACAACGTCCCAGTTTCAACTTCAAGCCAAAGAATTGACACACTCGCACGTTTTCATTGTTCCCCTTCCGGGGGTCGTTGCGGTTGCTTCATTTTTGCTATGAGACTTTGGTTTATAATGTAAGATTTTTTCAAGCCGGGTAGTCCTAGTTGGAACTCCCTGCCATCCTCTGTAGTCTCCTCACCATCCTTTGCGGCTTTTGAAAGAAACTTAAACGTAATCAATTTGTCCCGTTTTCTAAAGCGTTTTAAACTTTTCGGCTAGTTTTTCTGGCTTTTAATGCTCAGGTCACGGTGCGAGGATGGTAATTCATCCCTTCCTTGCCCTTACAGCACACGTTCGTAAAATCTGTTTTTATTTAATTTATTTATTTATATCTTTAAGTAACTGCTAACTAAATAACACTATAATCCTTGTTACTTCCGGTTTTTCTTACTTACATTTAATAACGGCACCATTGTTTTATCTACCCCAGGTTCGGTGCAAACTGGAGTTTGAATTAGGGGCGTATGCAGGCGTTCTGATAGCTTTCCACTAGTTTTTGGTTTATTTCGGCCACTGTCACTGTTTTTTCCCCTATTGTTACTCCAACAATGTAACAGATGAGCTGTACCACTGGGGTAACTAGTGTTTTGCACTGAGGGGGCACCACTGTAATTTAGTCGAATGGTTTGGAGGGAGAAACCAATGACAGTGAGAGGTCTGGAGCAGCGCTGTAAGGTCCCCAGTGGGGGCTGAAAAGCTGACTCATTTTTGCTATTTTTCTGGTGTTTTCTGCCTTGCAAAGTACCTTTGGAAATGTTTTTAAATCACCTTTGTTGTCTGCAATTTACAGAGTGAGTCAACAGTATCGACCCAGAGGACTTGTCAGGCGCATGATTAGGTTGAGCCATCAAACATCCATCGACCGTTGATCACCACAGAGGGGGCCACGTTTTGAGATCATCCAGCGATGCTCCCCCCCCCTGCGCCCCCCCTTAAATACATTTTCCACTTCCGGTTCCTTTAGGAATAGGGCATTGGTCCCAATTTCATATATGTGGGGGCAGTCATTTCATGGTGAATGCAGAAAACAGCATGTAAATCGGTCCACAACAGCACGAGCTATGACCAAAACACGTTAGTACAAATGTTGGATTTATTGCATAAAAAAATATCCTGAGCAGTTGTGTGAATTGATTTATTGCATGTAAAAATTACAGTAAGGGACAGCAAACGTAACGAAATTGATAATGGTTCGGCTAGCACAGGTTTGTAGCAGACGTAAAAAACTAGAATTCAACCTTAAACCGCATTCCGAGGTTCGAACACATGTTTCAACAAATGTGCTGTCTGCCACATAAATATACTGTCTACGTCAACTAGTGAGTGGTACCTCCCTTCCCGATATCAGTGGACAAGAAAGAATTCCTTTTGTGGACACTTAGGGCACCAAGTATTGAGATCAAGCAGGGTTTCCCCCCACCCTGCCACTCTTAAATCAAGTTTCCACTTCCGATTCCTTTAGGTCGAATGGCAGTGTGCTATGTATGTGCTACAAATATGTGCACAAGCATGTGCTAGCCGAAGTCTTATCAATTTCGTTACGTTTGCTAATTATTACATTTAATCAACCAATTAACACAACTGCTCATGATATCATTTTATGCAATAAAGCCAACACTTAGGCTAAGTCCCACACACGGTCAAAGTGTCGGGGCTCAAAAACTGGTCGTGTAAACTTGATGATACTAATGTGTTTAGGCCATAGCTCGTGCTATGGTGGACCGATTTGCATGCTGTTTTCTGCATTCACCATGAATTGACTGCCCGCACATATCTCAAATTGGGACCAATGCCCTATTCCTAAGGAACCGGTAGTGGATAATTTATTTAGGAGGGGGGCAGGAGGGGGGGGGGGCACCCTGGATGATCTCAAAACATGGCCTCCTCCGTGGTGACGAACGATCGGTGGTTGTTTTGTGGCTAAACCAAACGATACGGCTGCCAACTCCATTGGGTCGATACTTTTAACTAACTCTGTACATACAAAAAATTAGTAATGTAAATCTGTCAGTTTTTTATAACTTAATACTTATTTTTTCAACATTCCTGAATCCTGATGCTTTGTTAGAAATATTGGTAATTTTAAGCAAAATATGTAGTTTGTAATTGTCTTACTGTTTATCTTTACTGATTTTCGTGACGTCAATACATCTGCGATTGAGCATTAAATTAAAGGTGCATTCAAGTCCAGCAAAAAAGCACTTCCCTGTTAAAATTCTTTATTTTCTGAACAGTTGTAAACACAAAAAGAACTGCTGATGAAATATTTGTTATTTCTGCTTTTCGTACCTTGCAGTCGTCATCAAACCAACTTAAACATAATAACCACTCGACTTTTAACATGTTTGTTTGTTTTTTGTGCGTGATGGCACTCATTTTAACAGTGAATAATCAGTGATGCCTTAGGCTAATACCTCACTTTCACGTACGTACGGAACAGTCACGACGTAGAAAATCGAAGCCAAAAGTAGACGTCACTACACCAAAGGTGCGGATGGTGGTGTGGCGCACAAGACAGGTGAGGATAGTCAAGGTTTTCTTTCAGCTATGAAAAAGTGACTCAACGAATGTGCCGAAGAAGCCTTCAGAATGTGCCCCCACATCCTTAGATCCACCACTGATCATTGTTGTCGTATTCACCCTCTGTATCTCCCTTCATTGTCATGCAATTTGTTGTAAACCTTGCTCGGTTTGTTGACCCGTCCTGTAACGTGACTTTTTCCTCCTCTCTCTCTCCTGTTGTTTATGGTACAGTTAACAACTTTTCTGTTTTACTCCTCATCGTCACCATTATGGATTTACGGCCAACGAGTTGCGTGAACTCTCATCCCCTGCTTTGACTGTGAATGCTGCGTCAGGGTTTTTCAAAGGACAGTGCCGAATCACCACTACGATGCTCCTTGACGTAGTGTGTTTTGTGACGTATTTCGTTCGTTATTTGTGTTCAATAAGGGAGAATAAGGGAGTGAGAGAGGAGATAAGTGCAACGTCTAGAAGGGTTTGCTGTACACCAGTCTGATTGCATCGTCACTTCCTGCACCCGTCAGAATTCTGCCGTAAAACCCGTAAAACTCCTCTTGGACCTTAACGTGTAACTGCGTGACATTTATTCAGAGGAGTTCATTTCCGTAAGTATCGGCTTATATAGTGACGAAGGACGCACGAGCCAGGCGCAATATGTGACATTCTTCCCAATAGGATCCCGTCAACTAGACTTCGAGGTCCGTGGATCGAATCCAGGGCTTGGCTACCTGGTTCCCCTGTCAGGAGCAATGAGGTTTATGCGCAGCAGTGCTACGACTTAAGGCTTCTCGAAAACGGATAAAAAAAAATTAAGTGTTCCTTAATTTATTGCTGCGTAAATTTTAAAGTAATTGATCTCATTTCCCTAACAAAAAAAATACTGCAGTTTTACCTTAAAAAAACTGCAGTTCTAAAGTACAATTTTATGGAACACAAACTCTAGTTTAAATTACTGCAGTTTATCAACGAAACTGCGGTTTCTAAAACTGCAGTAATTAAGAACTGCAGTTTGTGTTCCATAAAATTGAACTTTATGAAACTGCAGTTCTGCATAAAAACTGCACTTTATAAAACTGCTGTAAATTAACAAAAATGCAATTTACAGAACGACAGTTACTGTGGAACTTATTTTTATTCAGCAATCTAATTCGTATTAGTTTAGCTTATATATGCGACCTATTTCACTTACCTTACTGATCCTAGCTATACCTTACTGATCCTAGTCTATAAGAACTTCAGTTGAAAACTATAGTTTTTCACACAAACTGCTCTTTGTCACTGAGAAGAGCCATAAGAGAACTGCAGTTAGAAGAATAAAAAACTGCAGTAAAGTGCAGTTTTCATGGGAAAAACTGCAGTATTTTTTTGTAAGGGTACGAAATTACCAGCATAAAGCCAGAAAGGAACGTAAAAACAAGGAAAACTTCGAAATGTCACCCCAAGTAATCGGTGCCGTCATCAGGCATAAAGATATTTTATAGACCACAAAATTAAAGCAAGAAGGCATTCCATCATTGACGTGAGAGAATCAGGATGAGACCTCCGAGTTCTGCTACCAAAGCGGTTTCGCAAACTATTCTGTCTTTTACTCGTGATAATATTAGTGACAATATGAGTGATGAAGTCAAGACTGATTTGCATTACTGAAGCCGCAGGTGAAAGTAGAAAGGTAGCTCAGTGTGATTGCCATTCCGATGGACCTCTTCACTCCTCGCATGTTCCAATTTGACGGAAAATCTTCACCCGGTCACGTCCTTACTTCCACACTAGGTACGTTGTTCATGAATCCGTTTTAATGGAGAGACGAAGTCTCAAACACTTGCTACGGTGCGAAAAACACTCCATGTTTATTCATGGATATATCTCATTACAGTTCTTTCTTAACTTGCATGATCGCATACCCAGGATTCACCCTCCCTGGATTCACCCTCCAACTCTCTTCCAGATGTGAGCTGCATACAAGGTACCAAATCTATACAGTAATTATGTTAAAACTGTTGACTGTCACGTGTCACAGAAGGACAAGTCCTTAAAAGATTAGGCCTAGAGCGGCGACCATTTTTATGTCTTAACAATGTATGCTGAAAAAGTACAAAAACCTACACACGTTAGATTCTTGTTGAAAAGAAAACCCACCACGAACTCTAAAAATAAAACCAGAAAAAAAACATATCCGCCACAGAGGGAAAATACAACAGAAGAGAGGATGCGTGGCCGGAAAACTTTATTGCGGGGGCCCTGGCCCGTGGCCGCAAACCCGAAACGGGGGACTCGAACCAGCATTCGCTTGGTTTGGAAGCGGGGATGCTGACCACTGGCCTGTGACTGCTCGCTTTGCTCGGGGTCCCCGGGGCCCCCTCACAAACCTGGAAGTGCGAGTTTGGACTTAGTCTTTTCACGTTCAGTCAAGTATTACCTGCAGGCAACAGCATGAAACTTGGGGTTAAGTTATGAATTTATAACAGAAAAAAGTATGTTATTTTAAGATGCCAAGAATACTAGACCATTTAGTACATAAAAAGAAGCGTTTGCATAAGTTATTAATGGTCACAAGGGATTATACTCTGGGTGAAGACCCAACAAACGTGCCGATCTTCAATACCCCTTTCACGGTTTTCCATGGCTTCCACAATGGTCGTGAGGTAGTTGTATGTCGTATGACTCGTGCATGTGGCCCCCCACTTAGGCTATCCACTCCGAGGATTTACCATGGTTGAAGAATCCGCATTTGATCCCCATTCATCCTCCCCTGCGATAACAATATCATATAGGGTCAGTAGGATTAAACGAATATCCGAGCGGTGGGTAAGACAGTATTACCACCTGTAGTTACCATGTCAAGATTTGGTTGGGGAGGTGTCAGCAGTACCACCGGTGGTGGGTAAGTGGACCATCAGCCATCCTCCACACAAGGGTCGAACTGTTGTAATCGGTCTCGTATTAGGAGGTGATCCATATTACAGGACCTATCTGAGTGAACGTCCTTAATCGATAAGGTCTCTTCTTCATAAATCTCCTGTAAAACTCCCAAGAAAGTAGGAATTACAGGAACAGCAGCGAGCGAAAAGTACTCACTTCCATACTTCACCTTCCAAAACGTAAATCCGTACCGACATCTAATTTTTTGCTACAGGATCCCGGTATATTTTGGGTTTGTCGTCACAACCTAAGTGATTTTTTGGCAGAACTTGGCATTTCAGACCACAGGATGGATACGATGATACACGACGCATCCGAAACAACTGAAAGGTAGGGAATTAAAGCTGACGTAGATTCCTGTCAGGTTGAGTCTAATAAATATGTTGGCTTAGATGTCAGTCATTTTTCTGCTCAACATTGCAGAAAAAGCACAAAAAAAGATACGTCCTTTCACAAGACGTGATCTCGCCAAAAAAATTAATCACGAACCAACATGAGAAAAGTGGAAAAAGGGAAGCCTAAGTACGAGGATATAGAAGTTGTCAATCCTGTACCATTTGAAACTGAGATTAAAATGAATAGACCACGAGTGTTTTAGGACCTAACAACGAATGGATGAACTTTTGACCTTCCACAAAGACGGAGTCACACAACGGACCTCGGGTGGTATTAGGGGCGTAGCCGGGTGTGAGTAGAAATACCGAATGGAACGTTGGTAATTTCGAGGTCCATCTGAATCGTAACATGGTCAGCTACCTTCCTACCTCCACCGACTGTGTCAGTAAAATACAAATTTCATTCCAACATCACCATCCATACACGATACGGTATGGGGCTGCAGAAATGTGTGACACAATTGAAAAATAGGAAAGGATGTTAAAAAAAATATTTTCATCTGTACGAAACTAGGATAGGAATGAAAAAGTAGGACAGAACAAAATTCTTCTTTGCATATATACCTACCTTCAGTTTAACTTCAGTCTTCGGTTGACACCAAACATTTAAAAAATAAAATCAGTTATTCTCTTTCAGGATGTTCTTTTCTTTGGTGGCCCTTTGTTCTTAAACCATCGTTCGAAGTATATACCTATTACCGCCTCTTTAATGAAATTCAAAAAACGCCAATTAATCCCAGCTCTGGCAAACAATAAAGTTGCAAAACCTTGCCTGGTTTTGGTAATGAAAAACACATGGAAGTAATAGGTCGGTGAGAGTGTATTAAACCAAAGTATAAATTATGCCTAACCTACTCATCCTATAGTAAGTACACAGTATAGTAAGATTTAATACAAAAAGTTATGTAGAACTGCTGCCTCTGGGGTGGCTGTGCATTGCATAACTTGTTCAGCATCATCTACTATACTAATGAACTAATTAATGCATTGCTTTAAATACTGGTATAGTTTCACGATCCTCACCTACTTTTTAATTCATTAATTGAATAAGTTTAAGTAAATTCAACTGACCCAACTGTCAAACATATCGACGCTTAATTGACCAAAGTTTTTCATGTACCCAAATATATAGCAAATCGTAATACTCACAATTAACGAAAAGGTTTAATACGCACTTTAGTTTGAGTTAGGAAATGATCTATTTTAGGCACCCTTTACTAGTTCATTCTATAAAAGACGATCATGATATCATCATTTCTCAGTTAGTATTGCCAATGCCCTCCATCTATTCACATCTTTCTGTAAGTAGAAACAATACGTACAAAGGAATTTTATTGTATAAGCTCTACACGTTTTTCTTAGTTAATATTCTTTAGTTAGCTGTTTTGGTATCACATTGTATCCACATGAGTCTAAATAAAAAAGTAAATAAATAAAATAAGTGTTGAATCACGTTTGAAACATTCTCCAATACCATTTCGTGCATCATCGTCTAATTAGCCATAATTGGATTTCTGTATGTAGGTTGCAAATTATTGTATTTTTGGCAAACTTTCGAGTCCCTAAAAAGGTCTTACAATCAGATTTGTTGCAAAGGCATCCTCTATAAAAGAATGAATTTGCTGGCTCACATGTACAGGAAAGGGTGTTTTGCTTATGAGAAAACAGGAGCAATTAGTCGTACACTGTTCAATTTTTCGTTTATGTCAGCTTAATTCATCATTGAGCTAATTCTCAAATGATTATTCCAGTTAATATGCTCAGTTGTGGTTAAAAAAAAATCTTAATTTCTCATCATTTAATTAACCATTCGTAGATGGTCGTTTTGCTGGTATTTTACTTACTATAAAAGTGAAGAGACAAATTTACCGTTAATTCAATAAGGCAACAGTAAGTTAATGAAGTGGTTCTAAAGAGGTGATAAAAGAACACTAAAAAGCACTACGCATTCAACGGGACAAACAGTACCTTATATTTCTGGTTCTAAAGAGAGGGTGCGTGGGTTTTTGCTTAGTGTATGGAACGTTTTTGTGAGTCTAAAAAAACATTCTGATTGCACGTTAGTGCTTTTCCCAAAAGCTTTCTGGATCCAGTGACAGTATCAGTCCAAGCACCATTAAGATGACTACCGCGAACCCAACCAAAAGCCATTAAGATGTGTGGCATAACTAAAAATTATGATATAAACACAGAGTTCTATCCAGTGTGCAACATTATCACTGTGAACGTGGCTGAATCTTGCATTGTACATAAATAATGTACTCTGCAATGACAAGTATTTTTATTTGGAAAAAAATAATGGCAATACCCCATATCTGAAAAATTGAATAATCTGATTAAAAATCTGAATTAAAAAAAAAAAACAAGGGCATGTTACAATTATTTTAGTAACACTCTTGAGATTCATTCAATTCACTTTTAGTAACTTGAAAAAATTCATGAAAAACTTCCAAGTGAGCCAGTTAAATTGACTGATTTTGGTAAGTATTAACTATTTAATAAGTATACCTAAAATATCAGTCACCTACCGACATATACGAAATTTGAGTGGATTCAAAAGCATTTGCCATTTGCACCATATGTCAAAAGTGTTTACTAACAATTAATTCCATAAACCAAAGGAAATTAAAAAGAGGAAAGAAAAGAAAAGGAAAGGAGGTTCTTACCTCATTCAACCTAATTCCTTAAGGTTGTAAGTGTTTACCTAGCTGAACAGCCAAACTTTTTCCTATGAACGAGTTCTGGGGATGTAACATAATGTAGAAACAAGAGATTACCACGTGCATACGAAACCTGGATTAGATTTCAAAATTGTAATAGGAGCGTTTGCAAATGACTTATGATGCTCCGGTAAAAAGTTAAAAACGTAGTGACTTGAACGGATGTAACAAGGTAAACCAAACTTATGTTTAAATGTCCCTAATATGAGTCTGTGATTTCATCAATGTTTCATTTGAATAAAGCCATTATAAGGTAATGATGAACCTAGTTTGCTTCATTGTTCTGTAGCCTACAATACATGTATAAGTGTAAAAAAGGCTGCTATCCATATCTGATGAATTTCTTTCAGGCCAAGTGCCTAGAAGTGCTTTGGGTCCCACTCCAGATGTATTCAAGAACTCTCGACCATCGTCCCAAATAATGAGTCGAAGGAAAATAATTCACCGAAAACGGTCATTGTCTAAACCTAAGGTGTGCTTCAAAACACCAGAAAAGTTCCAAGAAGAGCAAAGAGATATGTCTGGGCGTAATCCAAATGTCCTTTGTCGCAGTTTGAAAGATTTGGGGTTGCATGGTTTGAGTAATGCCTGTGATCCAAATATGCCTATCTTCAAACGAGTGCTTTGGGGCATCTTGTGGTTATCGTTATTTACTGCGTTCATTATCCAGTGTGTTATGAGTCTGCAGCTTTATCTTTCAAACCCAACAACTGTAAGTACCAGACAACAAAGAAATAATATTGTATCAGTCCCCGCCATTACTTTCTGCAATATAGATGAAACAGGAGAATACCCTTTTGTTTGGAAGCCAGGATTGCAGGATCGTTTGGGCAACATATCGTACGAAACACCAACAGAGTTGATGAAGAAAACAAACATGAGTATAAGCACATTGTGGAATATGACAAAAATTGTATTTGACAGTTTGGAATGTGATGTAACAGCGGTAAGTGATTTCTCGTTTTTTGTCTTATCATGAAACAATGCTTCGCTTTTCGTACGTTTTTACATTAGTTGTCAAAGGTAGAGAAAAAAACTGGCCAATCAGTTAATTTTTAGGACTTTGGTGTTTTAACAAACACCAAATTCCTAAACTTTTGATATCACAATTGGGTTTTTGATTGCAGCATACTAAAAATACACACGAAACAAACTAAAATTACAAGTTTACACTTCCAACTACTTTTTTTTTTACTTTTGCACGTGCCATTTCGAATGATGACAAGAGTTTAAGACTAAAAGATAACATTTTTTAAAGACAGGTAAAATTTAGAACCAAGCCGACCAAAGTTATTTTTAAAGGTCCTCAAAATTAGTCTGTGAGTTCATTGATAATGGAATCATTATAACGAAACGGTGAACCTAATCCCTTCATTCATGTCAAGATAGCTGGCAATGAGTATGCTGTTGCAGCAGCTAAAGACACCCATCAAGCTCTCTGACTGAGATTGCACGCTGCTTGGCAAGCCTTGTGAGACTAACAATGCAGCAATAAGTTGTCGGCGATTAAAGGCATTGTCTGGAAATGGCTCTCGGCTTGCCACCACAGTTGCTGGGAATATTTAGTGTTAGCCCGGTTGCATGTTGGTCACACCAACTTATTGAGTGCTTCCTTTTGAAGGAGGGGGGGGGGGGGATTATACCTCCTGAATATCACGTTTGGTCTCACTATCCACACACGGTTCGTCACTTGCTTTTTGATTGTGACCATTCTAATGGTGTCCTTTGCCATTTCTGCATTCAGCGAGACGTGGTATGTTAATTGGGCAATCAGTCTGTCCTGTCCGCGGTGTCAATTTTTGAAGGAGGTACAGAAATGCGATATGGTCTAGATTTTGGAGGTGCATGGTTTGAGCATTGCAAATTTATTGTGGTTTTTCAGGGTTTGTAATTATGTAGCGTTATAAAATCATGGTGCTCAGTTTCCTTTCAACTCGACCGTGTTTTGTAGGCAGTGGTACGAATTTGTATTGGTGTTGACTGTTCCTAATTTACTACGATGTCATAATGAAGTGTCGTTACATGTTTTGCTCATGAAGTTGAAAGGTGCAGACAGCTTAATCATGTAAAAAACCGTTGCAGGTTCCATTATGGCTTCCATTTTTTACTATATGCAGTGATAACACATTTCGCAATCTGCAATAGATTTTAATCCCCAGAAATGTAATGTAATGCAATGCAATTCCCATTTACATCATGACCCATATGTAGACAGTCGGTCGAAAAAGCCCTTTAGTATATATTTACAAACAACAGACTGCAAATGCAACTTATTGTGTCATTATGTACCGTGAACTTCTAACTCGTATTCCTTCAATGAATTTATTTCCATTTTTTTGTTGGAAAGCTGTGATAAATATTTTAAATAACATGCGTATACTAGTATCAGTTAGATGATGGTGGTGGCGTTTGACAACAGTGCGGTAAGACTAACGCTGTTTACCAAAATAAAGCAAGGCGGGCAATAAAGCGAGAGTCTTACCACATTGTTACCGAAAGAAATCATCAAACATACGTGTACAACACAAGTAGCGCTGTTAGTAAACGAGCCACGGTTGTAATCGTGTAACGAGTTACTTTTGGTGGGAATGTTCTGTTCTCCGAATTGTTGAGTCCTGCCGACAAAATACAGCAAAACAATTATTAAAACTGTGCATTAGGTTGAAGTATCAAAACACATTATAAGTGATGGTGCTAGAAAGAATAATGACAGTACCTACTAAACTGATGCGTGCGAATGTAAGTGATGCGATGCAGGTTTGTAGGCAGGCCCTTTCAACTCCCGTGATCGTGGTGGTAAAAGTAGATGAACGAATGGCATTATCACATAGATATAACTCGTGAATCGAATTTTACAACTAAGAGAAAGATTTTGAAAAATGGAGTGAGTCAATTTACTTTGGTTTCAACGAGTTTTAAATAACCAACAATTCACGCAAACCCAAGTGGCAAATCCACACAGCTTGGAGGCTAATTTTCAATGGACTCCAGTCTTCCAACTTCTTCAGGTCCCAAAACAACTTGCACATAGCTAGACAGAGACATGAAGCAGCCATTTAAAATTTTCTCTACAACTTCACCTTCTCCCTCTCGTTGGCTTCAACTGGTGGAGGGGAAAGAAGTTTGCTCCAGTGCGTGGAAAGGCACACTGTGAGGAGTAAAAACATGATGACGTCTTTCTTTGAAGTTCATGAGGAGTTAATGTGTTTGGCAAAAATGCTGCATTGCTAAACAAGCAAGCACAAGAATTCCTAAGCAAAAGGTCAGAGACAGTAAAATTTATTAATCTTTTTCCCATTGATGAGTTAAATTTAAAACACGTTTACGAAAAACATATTGGGCCCTACATGGAATTTGTAGACTTTCAAACGTTGTGTACAAATTGTTAGAACAAACCTTACAGTTTTTTTTATCAATTAATAAACATTAAATGAGAGAAGATAAAAACGTTTGTTCATGCCTTAAAAAAAAACAGACATGGAGAGAAAACGTGAAATTGGAAAACTGAAAAGTCGGTTAACTAAAAAATTTCAGAATCAAAGTTTGGGTGAGTGATCGCTAGAAAAATCGCTACAAGAGTTTTTCTAACCAGTCATAATTCCCCTGAAACCAGCAGTCAATGCTGTAAAACAATCACTCAGTGGTGCAAAATGCACTTAAGCGCTACACGTTCAAACCACACCGATTAAAGTTTACAAGGCCGAGGATATTGATGAGGGTGATTATGAAGTAGCAGATTTCTCTTTGGCTTCTTCCGAAGCAGATACTCCTAGTGACAAGAAGAGGACAACCTCTCTCAATTATAGTCTCACCGAATATTCAACTCCAGCCCCATCCCTGATAATGCCAATTCCGGTCCCAAACAAATTCTTAAGTGCCAGCTAGACATTTTCTACTCCCCTCAGAGCTTCCTAATAATGCCACTCTAAGGTCGCTAGACGGTTTGTTGCCTGGCTAAGTTGAACAAACTTGAACAAACAGGCACATATTTCTTGGCATCATATCAATCTTGATATCAATTTTTCGAATATGCTAAGGACACTGGCCCAATATTTGGTCTACACTATGACAGAGCTACTTAAAGAGTAACTTTAAGCGCTAAACCTCTGGCTGAAGCGGAAGGTAAAGAGATTTATTTTGTATCAGGAGGTCCACCAAACGACTGTCGTTTTCCTCCTAACGGATGTTTTCCAAAACTTTAGAAAACTATGCCTCAACAACAGTTTGGACCCCAGTTGTAACACGTTCACTCTGGGGCTTAGCTGGGCGTCCCTTCATACAATAATGGATCCCATGTTAGAACTCTTCACATGTCAGCAAGCATAACCTGATAACTCTCAGCATCCGAAGTGGGTCGTCTTTGTAGGGAAGAGGTTTGCTTAAGCCTACAACAAGTACCTGCCTGGCTTCGAGCCTCATGTGCCTTTTCTGTAAATCGTAGAAAGGGAAATGACTAACCTTGACGGCACCGCCGTGAACATTTTTCTCCCTTACAATAGGTTCCATTACCTTAGAGAGTTAAGATATTAGAACCTTCAACGTAGCCACCAAGCCTTACTGGACAATGCGAATGTTGGGTTCATACTGGAAGTATATCTCGAATACACCAGAAAGCTATTCAGGTCGCCTAATGATTATCCCCTATCTCCTGAGAATATCGAAATTAACAAGTAGTTTATTTCGAATAAATTTATGTTTATTCGATAAATTTAGCAAAGGAATTAAACCACGAGATTAAATCCAAGGAGATCGTTCCGAATCTTCTGCACAAGAAAAAGTACATCATCCACTTCTTAAATCTGAAACAATTACCCCCTTGCTCTTGAGAAGATCGAGATAGGGAAGGAGTTTATTTCCCCTTATTTCAGAAATTTAGTGGAAGAGTTAACTCACAAAAGTAAATCCACCTAGCTCGTTCCGAATGTTTTGCACCAGAAGAAGTACATCGTCCAATTCCAAAACCTGAAATTCTACCGTCGACATGGGTTAGTTCTTTGCAACATCCGTGGATGAGCTATATAGAGCTCAAGATTGCGAAAAGGCAAAACTCAACCGCCCCATTTAAGAAAGACTATTTGAAACTATTAAACAACTCGGTTTTTTGGCAAGACGATGGAGAACAACACAAAATCGATTCAGCGTCAAGCTATGCACAGACTCTGAGACAGCATTGAAATACACCAGCCTCACGCCAAATCCTTCAAAGTCCTGAACGAAAACCTCGTGTAGATCAACCAACGTGTTAGAAGCGTTTGGTGCAATCTCCCTACTTACTGGGATTCACCTTTTCGGAATTTTCGAAACTAGACATGGACAAGTTCTTTTATGACTTTATTCAACTAAAGTACACATCTGAGCCAAAATCATTTTCACTGACACCGACAGCCTTTGCTACAAAATCGAAACGGATGATGTCTAGGGGGACATGTTCCAGGAGAAAAAATAGTTTCGACACGACCAACTATCCCATAAACCAACACCTTTTTTTAATCGAATAAACAGGTCTTGGGGAAAATGAAAGACAAGATGGCCGGGATCACTAACCTAGCGTTTGTTGGAGTGAGGTCTAAGATGTATGCTATTACAACTTGAGGAAAGGAGACGACTAAAAAGGCTAAGGAATCCAGAGATTGTTCGTTATTCTTCACTACATCTTCGATGATTACAAATCCGCCCTGAAATCGACGACGGCTGCCCGGAAGGGGACTTGGGCGAAGATTTCTAGCATTGGCCACGAGCTGAGTATGGTCCAAATTTCTAAATCTCTGCTCTTGCTGTATGACGATAAGAGGTACATCTTGGACAATGATGAGGACGCTCTACCTATCAGACACTTCAACAGGGGGATGAGAATGATTTTCTAACAATTGGTTTCTAACAATTTCCGATGGAATTCCTTCATTTCCTGCTCAAAATATAAAACGGTTCAATACGATACTCTCCGAGTTGTAGTTGTTCAGAATGCAAAATTTCATCTAATTCAGTTCAGTAGTTTTGGCGTGATGTGACCAATACGCAAACGGGTAAAAGTATTTCTTCTCGGCCACTACAGCAACATGCCCGAGTGCCATTCCTTGACAGAGCCTTTAATATCTCGCAACATATAACCGGCTTGTTTGTCCACAAGAATTACCAAGCAGCGAGCAATTTCAGCCATAGAGCTGGAAAGGCATCCGATGGGACAAGGTAAATCCCTGCAAAGGGACCCAGAAAGGGCATATTTTGCTGCAGCAGCCAATAAAACGTTTCTGTTACAACATATATGTTTTTGAAACTTTACCGACCACATCAACGTTTACCATGTGTGCTATTGTAAAATAAATACCAGCGTACTGTTTTAAAATATGTCACCACCGTATTATTTTAAACAATTCCGTTGCTGTTTAGGCCTATGTATTTAAAGTGTTGCAAACTGTGTGCTAATATTTTGAATTAAGCACATTTATAAAACATGTTTTAAACGCACTAAGTACTGAATAATTCAAAACTGGGCTAGATAACTGGGCAGTATAAGTCGGCTGGAAAACAAAGAATGCATTGGTAAAATTAGAAAGCAGTGTTGCAGCTGGGCTAACATGGGATTTAGCAACCGACTTTACAACAATGAAAAAGGAATATCATACACAACGATAGCGATAGCGGTATATATATGATTGCAGTCCTCTTTCCAGCAAAACTAAAACTATTAATTTATCTATTCAATGTATTTCGACCAAACTTAGCCAGATAGTAGATAGCAACTTTTCCCAACTTTATACCAACTTTTATGCAATTCAGTGCAAGATTAAAAGTAAGGACCCACATGTAAATTTGAAAACTGTTCACTTGTTGTTGTTCTTCTTCTTGTGTGACACGGTTTCAGAAAAGAACTACTGCACCTAAATGCATAAACCTTTGTAGTACGATGCCATAGCCCAATAAAAGGGAGACGGATTACTAACAAAAACGTCAAGTGTGCCGTAAAAAAAGGGTTAAATGATTGAAGTTTCACTTCACTTGTTAAAATGTACACGGAAAAAATTTGGATGATTTTTAATTGAAATTATCAAATGTACAATTGAGAAACTTGCATCTGTTTAAGTGCTGTTGTGCTTTACCAATCATATATTTAAAACGTAAAGCACAACAGCACTTAAACAGATGCAATTTTCTCAATTGTACAGTCGTCAAAAATATGAGATGGAGCAACAATAGGGCAGCTCTATTCACCAAAATAGGTAGGATGGGTGGAAAGCGCTGCAGCTGCCAACAACCATCTGAAAGGAAGTATTGTTTAGTAAGCTACAACAATACCAATTTTTCCATTGTTGTAACCCATATTCACCACACAACATTCTATTCCATTCTGCTGCAAAAGTAGCCAGTTAAATCGTTCTGTAATATAAACTGTCAACTGCAGTTGTTTCTGTAAAGGATAATGACCGAAAACCGCGGGCATTCCTAAACAATGCCCGAGGGCGCGCAGCGTCCCGAGGGCCATTGTTTAGGAATGCACAAGGTTTTCGGTCATTATCCGACTTAATGCCCATTACGGCGAAGAGCTCGTTCCCATTGTCGGCTATCGTTGGCAGACGTTCTATGCTTTGAAAGAACGTGGTATAGTTACGTTCTTGAAATAACGGGCCATTGTTTTACATTATTGGTTAAGATTCGAAAATAGTTGAACGTGTTGCGGGAAACTAAAATTCTTGGTAGGCTACTGATGATCAAAATGCCTTATCGTATTCCGTATTTGTGCTTTTCGATGTGCATGTTTGTGCGTTGCGTGGCAAAAATCAGGACAGAACTGTAACACAAAGACAAAAACTTTTGGCAGGTCAAATGAAAATGGGCGAGAATACCTTGAATACATATTAAACGTTTCAAAAATAAATCAACGTGGGTTAAAACATAAAAGGAAAGAAGAAAACAAGCCGAACAGCTATGTGATCTAGGGACGAATTGGGTTGCTAGATTGAATCCGGGTCATGCCACTCCAAAGGTGGCTTACTGTACTACGTTAATTCTAGTGTATTATT
>JAHWFP010027561.1:87540-104479 GCA_023313725.1 Lithobius niger
CTAGTGTATTATTTTTGCTGTTTGGCTTGTTTTCCTCTTTCCTTTATGTAATTTATAGGAATGTGTGCTTATTTATTTAAAATATATAAAAGTGCAACCAAAGAGAGTCAAAACATTTTGTCTTCCCGACAAGCCTTCTCGTTGTCCTGGCAACGTGCACAGACTGTATCAAAATTATTGGCCCGAACATGCATACTGAGGTTGTGTATTTTTGCCCCAAATAGAAATACAGTATAAACATTTTGTATTACAACTGCCCCGTGGGTAAAAATGTTCCGAGCAACATCATCAAAAATGTTGCAACAGATGCCAATTGCTAAGTTGGATGGCTAATTAAGCAATCACAACATTCGTGTCAGCAACAACTTTGTATCGACCCAACGTAGAAGAGCAGCTCATTGTGCAAACAACTGGCTACCGTAACTTGAAATCCTTACCACAGTACAAGAAAAGTAGCCGTGGTATGCAAGCAAATACCATCGGTATTTTCAACGTCGTAGCAAATATATCAGGCCGGAGTGTTACAAATGAAAACCCGGTCAAACATTTGGTGATTAAAAACTGTAACCATTTTACAATCATTACGTAATCTTTTGTAAATGTAACGGCATTGTAATGTAGTGCTTTGCTACTTCAAACGTGTTTTTTGTTTTGTTAAAATAAGCTGTTTTTCAAACCCCGGGCATTCCCTAGGGAATGCCCGCACTTTTCCCGCCTTCAGATGAAAGTGCGGGCTTTCCCGGCAACAATGGGTTTTTACATTGTTGCGTATTGTTTCAGCTGGGCTTTCCTTCGCCGAAAAGGGCATTAATTCCCATTAAAATACTTTTTTTTATTATACTTTTTATTTTTATTTTTTTTTTAGCTTTAAGTAGTTTGAAACAAAGTAAGCCCAGAATAGAATCGGATAGATGCCTTCGCCACTGAATGATCCTGCAGTCTCTCAGACCACCCTTGCTGTCCTGCCGTGCTCCCCCTTTATAGTTACTGACCAAATCAGATTTATCATGCAGCTAGTCTAAGATGTGCCATCACTCAATCACCGTGAATCGTGATCACCAATACCAGAAACGAGATCGAACAAGGCTGTTCGATAGCAAAACCTAAACTAGACTGAACATAAGCGTCAAATTTAGTAAACTACTTAAACCACCCGAGTGCAGGGTAGTTTAAGTAGTTGCACAGTAGCGTGCACAGACCCCTTGAGAAGGCAGGGGCAACTTTTAGGAACAGAACTCAGTAATATTTTTTCTAAGGACCTTTTCTTTCAGCCCCATTTTGGCTTTTTTTTAATGACTTTAGGCCTTTTCTCAGGCAATGTCGCACCAGCAAATGTTAGCACAAAGAGCGCATTTTGCGAAAAAGGCAGGACCTAAGCCCTTCCCCCGTCCCCAATACACGCCACTGTTTATAAAAAAAATTGGGTTATTAATTAAGCGCCATGGCTAAATGATTTAAGCAAAAAATAATTCAGCCTTTTAAATCAATCATTTTTAAAATGTAAATAAAAATACAAATATATTTTTGGATTGAAAAACTTGGACCATAAAGACGAGGACAAGGGGGGGGGAGTTTTTCTGTATGGTGCCCTTACCACACTCTAACATCAGCTGTTCCTAGTTATCTTACCAGCAGAAACAATTTTTTTAAGTATTAAAGAATGTGAACAAAGAAGTGAAGAAAAATATTGTGTTGCAAAAATTCTGTCTTTGCATCCGATTAGTTGATTATACTAAAATTAACTAAAAGTAATTATACTAAAACTAAAAGTAACTAAAAGTTGATTATACTAAAAGTAATCGAAGCAGAAATAAGTTTTCTCGTAACAGAGTTATCAACCTTCCGGAAATGCACAGTTTAGTAATTAGCATAACGAAATTTTCTGGCCAAAAATATTGACGTTGAATATTCCTACCAGCATATTGAACAAAATATAAAACCTCCACATAAATATTTGCTCGGCAGAAGAAGCTAATCATATTTTGTGCTTTATAGGACCTACTCAGTTCCTGTTTTTTTTATTTACCAATTTAATAAACAAATACTAACTACTCATGCGCCTTTTAAGCATCACAGCACATTCGGAAATCCACTTTGCTGCAACAATGCAGTTAACAATGCAACTCTGAATTAACCTTCGCTCTCCACACAGAAGGATAGACTCAACCTGCAACAATGAACCTTGCTCCAGCTCATATTTTTGACGACTGTACATTTGATTATTTCTATTAAAAATCAACAAAATTTTATCCGTGTACATTTTAACAAGTACAGTGAAGCTTCAATCATATAACCCCCCTTTTTTACGGCACACTTGACGTTTTTGTTAGTAATCCGTCTACCTTTTATATGTTCATAAATATGAAGAGTAAATGTAGAGAATAGGTAGCTATAATAAGTATGCAATCATTGTTAACCATAGAGCATAGTTAAATAAAGAATAGTTATAGCCATACTTTTGCAACAATTGGTTCAAGGAGTCAGCTTACCGCCGAGGCTGAAGGCTGAGGATGTGCTGTCGCCGAGGACGTTAAAACTACAATAAATCGCTTATCGCGACCAGTTTTTACAAAAGAATGGCTATAACTGTTTTATAACCATACGTCAGTTTCTATGGAGTAAATCCAACGTACTTTTGAAAGACGGATTTGATCATGTTAATGCAGTCTTGAGCCTACAATGGATCAGTGCATTGTTTGGCATTGTTGCATATTGGTTTCCGTCCTCGTTCTTATACTGCAACAATGCCACCATAGCCGTGTTTCTTTTGCGTTATTGTTTGCGCGTCTAAAGTTGAACAGTACAACACGTACCCTAATTGTTGAAGTTGTTGGATAGAAAGGAATTTTCTGTTCTCTTGTCGAGCCATGTGTAGCTATTTAATAGCCGTTTTCTTAAAAAAAAATTTTTTTGCTTAAACCTTACATCACGCTGAGCAAGGAAAATACTCGTACAATGATAAAAATAAGGCAGCCATGTGATTTATAGCAGGGGCCATAAAGGGGAACCTACAATTTTCTCCTCCTCCTGCCCCCCAGAAAAATATTTATTTATGTCAATGAAAACGTATATAATTTTAATCTTTACAATTTGCGCTCATTTATGAACAAACATCCTTCATAGTATCCGGGAGTGCAGTGAAGACCGGTGTGCACAGATTTAGATGCAAACATTACCTCGGATCTACGACGAGAGTTGTTTATATTTTCTTAATGCAGTTTCATTTCTGTTCATTGCGCACATTTGTTAATTTGTAGTAAAGATTTGTGGATTTCCCTGGGTGCTACGAAGGGTGTTTGTGTTTATTTTCTCAATGCAGTTTCATTTCTGTTCATTGTGTGCATTTCGTTAATCCATTGCAATGCTTTGTGGTTAGCCAGATGCTACGACGGGTGCCTGTTTCTATGGTCTCAATGCAGTTTCATTTCTATAGCCTCCAGCATTATCCATCCTTACAGATACTAGATCATCGTCTGTTCCAAAAGTGCCCACTATCCCTCATGGTATTGTTGCAAAATGATGCACTTTCAACTTATCGCTCGAGGTATTGTTGCAAAAGTATAGATTTTCAACTTATCGCTTGCGGTAGTCATTGTTTTAAGTGACGCTATTATCATTGTTGTAACTGTCTCTGGGCCAAAGCTCCATTAAAGTATTAATCATTACGTAATTTATACGGAGAATTTGCAACAATGAAAAAGTATATTTATTTATTATATTTAAAAGTGGTATTTATTTAACACTTATCGATCCCAATTCGCTTTCTGTCCCGTTTATAACAATGAAAACTAGTAAAGTATGGGAATAACCCAAATTAAATAATGGTCAGGCTGAAATTACGTAAATAACCTTATGATTTAAACTGTTGCAGTTGTCGGAAGCCGACGTTGTAGAACAATTTGACATAATCACAGTCACTGGAATTTGTACTACCTTCAAGCCATGTAAGTTATGTATATAAGCTTGTCATTTTTGGATCGAAGGTTGTTTGTTCTAATAATGAAAATTGATTTTCGTGCTACTTAATTTAGTCAACTAAGTTAAGTTAAATTAGGCTATTTTCGTGATGTCACTTCCGACGGTGCCTTTAGTCATAAAAGCTACCTACCACCGTCACAATGGCCCTCAAAGCTATTCACAAAGGATGCCCAAATGTTTCATCGGTTAGTAAAATCCTTGCTTGGACCACTAATTGTAGTTAAATTTTATTTGTAGTTTATTTTCAATATTTGCAAGATGAGTGTATAATAGTGTCTGTGTCCGAGTACCATGCCTAAATTCGAACAGAGGCAGATAATATCATAGTTATCGGTTAAAATTACCTGCAAGCAAAGGTGTGATCGGCTTTCAATTTGCGAATTCAACAAGTCAAGACTGAGGGTTTCAAGTTTCTCATAATATGGAAAATCTCCCCCTCTGTGAATGGACTTGGTAAAGCGTTTTTTGACTGGTTCGACTTTATTGATATCTCTGCTAGTGAGGGAACCATAAATAAATAGAAATAAATAGAAATAAATAGAAATAAATTTTCCTTAGTGAGGGAACCAAGCAAGGCTGGCGTTCTTTGCTAGAGGATAAATGTAGAACAATAATTTGGATTATTGTCAGGTAAAACTATAGTTACTTATATAATTGTTCGGCTTGCAGTTAAATGATTTGTTATTAATATTTTAATCTAGGAAAGCTACTTTTCGTAGTTATTTATAACACTAACACTGTGAAAGGGTCATAAACAATATAACAATTATTGGCAGCGACAAAAAGGTGTGGTAACAGCCAACCATTAGCTGGGACATATTACATTTTATTTATACCTGGCAGAGATGGTGCTCATCTTTAATATGGGATGCGAGAAGAGGCTGCAAAATAACGATACAGAAGCTAAATGTGTGAGTAGACGAAATGTTGTTAAAATAAGTATGAGACATAGCATAGGCTAATTTAAAAAGAGCTAAACTATGAAAAACGCCAGCAAAGAGCAGTAGGTTACCTCGCACCAAAAGCAAAAAGCCCAACTTTAGCCAATTAATGCACCCAGATTTTTAATGAGCATTAATCTTTAATTTGGCATCGTATCCTACAGGATACATACTACGAACTACTAAGTCCCAACGCGCATCGCCAGCTTCGTGAAAGGTCCCTGTGGACTCTAAGCAAAGCGGGCAACAACAAACAAGTGGTTTGCATCCTCGTCTCCTAACCAACAGAATGACGGTTCGAATCGCGTGACTGACTAAGATACCCTTAAAACATCGCTAGAACTCATTGCACCACGTTAAGGAGTAGTGCAATATTTTCTTATTCTTAGCTAACCCTTAATTTGGCATCGCACCCTATGGGATACATACTACAAACACGGAAAAAACTAAGTTCCAACGTTCATCGCCAGCTTTGTGATGGGTCCCCAGGAACCCTGAGTAAAGCAGGCAACAACAGCCAAGTGGTTAGCGTCCTCGTCTCCTAACCAATAAAACGAAGGTTCGAATCGCGTGACTTACCTAAGATACACTTAAAAAATCGCTAGAAATTGTGCCACATTAAGGGGTAACAAGTGTGGCAAAATCATTTAAATGAACGTAAATATAAATTTAAAATAAATTTCTATTTGGTAGGACCCAAGTCTATTTCCTAGTTTAAAAATCTGAGCAACAATAAGAGCACACCAAATGTAAGACAAGCACGCATTGGTCACAGGCCCTGGGAACATTAATGATATGGGTCAAAAATGTGGTACTTATTTTCCTTTTAAAAGGTGCTTTATGTCCATCAGGACCAATTACATGGTTTGGCTTTGTTTAAGGCTGGTAAGAACCAATGCAGGAAACGGTCTGCGTTGTGAGTATACAAGACACGCTAACCTTGTATCTTGTATTCTCACAAGGCCAGTCTTTAATGCAGACTGTTTGCTTCGTTAACTCTTTACTTTGTGATTTCTTCTTAATTTATGGTAAGAATTTCCAAGAACTGTCTGCAACAAATGTAAATGTACTGTTTGTGGGTGATGTTGTGTTCAGCAAGGTTATGGGTGGAATATAGGCATTATAAAAAATGGCACTTAAAAGGCTTCAGTTTTTCCGGAACATCGATAACACAATTACAAGCAATCCAAGGAGGAATCTAGTAACACCCATAAAAAGGCAGAAGTGAGAAAATAGATTTCCCTTGTCCAAATCACAGCATGAGAGCCTATTATTGTTACTAGTAGAATAGATTGCTCAGTAAACGTCATATAATTACAAATTTAATGACAAAACCGGTCTTTTCTATCAGCGTTAAAAGTCAGCCTTGTTTACTCCCTACTTGATAAGTACACTTAGAGATCAGAACTACAGCGTCACAGCAAGGTGGTCTATTTCACTATTTTAAATTGGTCAAAGAAATTTCATGGACTCATGGGTGTTCCCTCTTGACGTGAGTTGATCAACAATAAGTGTCACAATTTTTGTTAATTACCCCAAAAACGAGTTTGGCCAACTTTGAGCATTGATGCAAACTCTCATGTTAGCCTGTACTTGGGCCTAAGCATCAAGACAACATTTAAGAAGATACCCATCTTACTGAAAGATTTCTCATCTTCACCACTCGGTGTACACCCAACAATACTAAGATTAACTGGCCTAATTTACATTGCTAAAGCCTCGGTGTCCAACCAAACAAGGTGCGTCACTAAAGCCATTCTTTTCCTAGAGCCCGCAGCAACACCACTAGCTTGGTATCTCGATCCTTCCTGGGTAACATCCTAAGAATGCTCTCTCCCCCAACGATCACAGTCAGTAAGACTTGGATTTTGCCAGAATCCTATCACGAACAAACAAGCCAAAGTGATAGGACAACAGCAAAAGGAATTTAACTAGGTTTGCAGACATGCTACGTGCATTTAAAGAAATAGTTCAAATAGCTGTCTGTCTGCTTTACTGCTGTTTGTTGAAATCCTCCGGGATGAGTTGCGTCTTCCTGAAAATGTCATAAAAAAGAGTGGCATTGTCTGTTCTATATAAAACCTAGCAATATCTTTTTGTCGCACCAATTTTATTCTCAAACACAAAACGCCGAAGTGATCAACAATGGGCCACAGCGTGGAGACTAGGGTACCAGGGTGTTTAGTCGCCTGACACATCTAACACCGAGTCAGTATGCACTGTCTTACCTTTTATTAAAATGTAAAACGTTCCTTGTTTATTATTTAACAAGGAAAAGTAACGAGGGATGAGTAATTAAATTCACTCCATGAACAACGAATTGGATATTTTGAAAGGACCTCCAGGCAGTTTCTCCAGGCCAAGAGAGATACATTGTTATACTGAGTGAGTGATTGTCTGGAATTTTGTTATACCCTTTGTTAAATTGGGTCTACGATTTTATTAATTAGTGTGAGATACTGGCATGTTTTAACATAAGCATCGTTGAGCCGTGGTGAAACGTATTTTTACTCTTCTATTTTCTAATGCTTCTTTCTTTTTTCTCTTATGTATTGTTTTTTTTTCTCAAGGTGATGGAGCTTAGTTTTTAAGAACTGCAGCAGTTAAAATGTTTTCTACAATTTCTATCTTTAACTCTGTGTAATGCAGAAAGTTACTTTTCTTAGCTCACAACGGCAAAAATGAATCATGGTTTTACCATGGTTCCAAAACCTTGCTTACCATAGTTAAAACCATGGTGCAACCAAGAGTTAACATAAAGTAAAGTTGGACAGTTTTACCATGGTTTAATTTATGTTATAATATGTTGGAACCATGAGCTAGATTGAGGTGTAACCATAATTTAACCTACTTAAAAATACAGTTAAAATTGCACTCAACATTACAATAAAACAGTAGTGTGGCTCAGGTCAAACCTGTGTTAAAGCACGCTTAAAACCTTAGATCAAATTATAGAACAATCATCAATAAACCTATGTAGTACGTGCTGTTAGTGACAAAAAGTGCCAAAACATTTCAGTTCCGGCAACAAGCTGCATATTGCACATGGAGGCTGTACACACATTGTAGTTTCCAAATCCACCGGAAGACACTTCCGGAAGTGACGACGTAATCCGTGATGACGTCATCAAAATGGCCACCACGCGATGTACTAAATCTCTATTATCTCCGGAACTATTTGATCAATCCTAACGTGCGACGTATTGTTGGAAAGATAATTTAGTTTGATAAAAGAAACAATGTACGCTATAAATCTATTGGTTTTGGTTTAATCTAAAGAAAAACATAATATGACTGCTGTGTGATATGTTAATTCTCAATTATCTGCGGAACTAATTGATCAATCTTTTCGTGCAAACTATCGTTGGAAAGGTAATTTAATTTGCTAAAAGAAATACCTGATCAATGTATGCCGTAAATCTATTAGTTTATGCGTGATTTGAAGGAAAACATATTATGACGTCCTCAAAATTGCCACCATGCGATACACTAAATCTCGTGTATCTCTGGAACTAATAGATCAATGTTATGGTGTAACCTATCGTTGGAAAAATAATTTAATTTGTTAAAAGAATTGCCAGAGGAGTGTTTGCCGTATATATATATTAAATTTTGTTTAATATATAGAAAAACATATTATAACGTCATAAAAATGACCGCCATGCGATATACTAATCTGTGGTATCTCCGGAACGAATATATCACTCTTACCCTGCGACGTATTGTTGGAAATATAATTTAATTTGCCAAATGAACTGCAAGGACAATGTATGCCGTAAGTCTCTTTAGTTTAATTTGAAGAAAAACAAAATCTACACGTAATTATTGCCCCTTTCAATTCTGCGTTTTGTTATCTATAATGTATTCACTTGTGCTGCAATTGATAATATAGATCATAACACAGCCTTCAGTACATTGGTGAACTCATTCCATGGAACAGGGATGTCTCATCTTTTACCCATCAGAAGGTATGTCTGTGACAACCAGTGTCAACTAAGGACAATCAAAGAATAAAGCCGAATAGGCTTGCCCGAGTCCTCCACAAGTCTTCCTCATACGACTAATGTTCATGTGGTGCACCGTTACCAATGGTAGAAGAAAAAACCATTGACACACCCGTGAAAATGATGGACTGGTCAGAATCCACCAGAAGCAAGGCTGACCACGAAGGTAAAGTGTTATCCTGGGTAGCCTTTCATTCCCATCAAAACATCCATGAAGGATTGAAAGGTAAATTCACATCAATTCTGCTCCCAATATATGATGTGAATTCCTCATCCATGGTTCGCCATGCCAAGAACATTATAATAAGTATTCTTAAGAAGGTCAATCCTTCACAGACACGAGTTTAAGGACGATCAACCATCGCAAAACTGTAGATAGCAATTGCTGTAATTTCAATGATTGGTTGTGAGTTAACAGGTAGTGGCTAGAATTCAAGCCTTTGTTGCAACACCAGGAAAGGCAGACAGCATTCTGAAGTCATCGGCGGATCGCACGTAAAATAAAGTAGGTACCGCACACAAGGTTAGCATCGCAGGCCATAATAATCTGCAGAATGAGGTTATCAGAATCAGGGATAATGACTTGAGAGTTCAGGTAGCCGTATAAGGGGAGGGAACGAAAATCGGCTAAATTGATATTCTGGGAGGGATGACAACTGTGGGAGTAACGTAGCCTCTATAGACTTGCAAGTGTACAAAGAGATGTTCGAGCTGTCATATTAAAGAATTACTTTCCTGTACACTACCGTGTGCCTGTGAAGGCCACTGCTCAAGTGACACACTGTGAACAATACGACACAGCTTTAATAATATACCGTTTCCAAAAGAACCACATATAGCCTAAAGCAGCAATAATTACATGCACGTTATCTTTTCCTTCACATTAAACAAAAACTAAATTTTTACGGGATACATTGTTCAGGCATTTCCTTTAGAAGATTGAATTATCTTTCTTAGATCCGGAGATACACGAGATTTAGTATATTGCATGGTCGCCATTTTGAGGACATCATAATGTGCTTTCCTTCAAATTACGTAAAAACTAGTAGATTTACGGTGTACATTGTTCCGGCATTTCATTTAGCCATTTAAATTACATTTCCAGCGATAGTCCGCACGAAAAGATTGATCGATTAGTTCCGGAGACAATGAGGAATTAGGATATCGCACAGCAGTCATATTATGTTTTTCTTCAGATTAAACCAAAACTAACATATTTATGGCATACATTGTTCCGGCATTTCTTTTAGTAAATTAAATTATCTTTCCAACAATAGGTCGCATGATAAGATTGATCAATTAGTTCCAGGGATAGTAGAGATTCAGTACATCGCGTGGTGGCCATTTTGATGACGTCATGACGGCTATAAGTGTCACTTCCGGGAGTGTTTGTAAACTACAACATGTGAGCAGCTTCCATGTACAATATGCAGCTTGTTCCCGGAACTGAAATGTTTTTGCACTAACAGCATGGACTAATGTTAAAATATGGTTTGATGCCTGTTAAAATACAATCATTTGAAAATGTAATGTATGTTAAAGCACAGTTGAACGTTAAGTAAAATTAAGGTATAAGCAGATTAAACCTCCACTGAAATATGCTAAGCCTGCAGAAAGCAACAGTACCAATGCATAGTGTTTAAAAAATGTCTAGTGTTTAATGCTTAGTGTGCTATGATACAACCTATGTTAAAGCATGGTAGAGCAAATTTGTAACAAAAAAAACGAATTTGTGTAGTCATTATCATTCTGCTGTTATAGTTGCTTGGAGAAGAATATTTATTAGTTCTACCTGTACCTATTCTACACACAGATTCTATGCGCAATGCAGTGCACTTACCACTATACAAACACATATGCCTAAGATTTATATTTTAGGTATTTCTGCTAAAGTTAAACCAGTTCTGACTTGTCTTTAAACAATTAATTTAATTGTTTTAAGCAGTGAGAGCCTTTTTATAAGCAACTAACCTTTGTACATGATTTAAGAAGAGTCATAATGTCACATTTTTTATGTCTTTCATAATGAGCAGACCCTACATACATATGTTTGACTATGGTATAATGATGAAGAAACCTCTTTTTAATCTATGTTAAACCATGGTACAGCTACCAAAGCATAGAAGGTAAAGGCATCGAGTTAGTCCGCTGATTAAATCAAAGTGTAGATATCACGGATTTCAAGGTGGGGTGTATTTCTCTATGGTAAAATTGTATTTAAATATTGGTTTAAGCATGTTATTAACAGTGTACTAATGGAGGTTTTATGTAGGTAATCCAACCTACATAAATATGTTTAACTATGGTATAATGATAAAGAAACCTCTTTTTAAGCATGGAAGACCATCTTCAGATAATGGTTTGACCTATGTTAAACCATAGTAATTCTTAGGAAATGTTTAGTTTAACCTATGTTAAACCATGATACAGCTATCAAAGCATCGAAGGTAAAGGAATCGAGATTGTTAGTCCTCTGATTAAATCAAAGTGCAGATATTACGGATATTAATGTGGGGTGTATTTCTCTATGGTAAAATTGTATTTAAATCTTGGTTTAAGCATGTTATTAACAGTGAACTAATGGAGGTTTTATGTAAGTATACCAACCAAGGACGTTCCATGGTTCTATATTTACTTACCTCATGTAATTGTGGTTTTGTAATGGTAAAACAGTTGCATCATTATGGTAAAAAACAATGATTTAGTGAAGGTACAGAAACCATGACTATGAAAGTGGGTTGTTTTGCACTTTGGTTAAACTGCATTTATATTTTCTTTGATTTATTTATTTATTTGATTAGTAGGAAAACACAGTTTTATGTAGGTAGATCAATCAAGGATTCATTTTCTTTACCTCATTTATTTCTTGGTTTTAAAACAGTGAAATGCTTGCATAATTATGATAGTTAACCATGGTTTAATCGAGGTGCAAAACCCAAACATACCAAGGTTGGATTGTTTTACACCTTGGTTTAATGGTATTTATATTTTGGTTAAGCATGGTATAACTGTTGGATAATACCTATTTTATGATGGTAGACCAATTAATCCAGGACGCATTTTTCTTCACTTCAATTTTATTCTTGGTAATATGACACTGAAACACTGCATAATCGTAACGTATTCAACCATGATTTATAATGAAGGTGAAGAAACCAAGGATACTAAGACTGAGTTATTTTGCTTCATTATTGTGTTTATATTTTGGTGAAACCATGATATAAATACAATTAAACTACAGTTATTCCATTAATGATACCGTGGGGTTCCACGTTATCATTAATGGGATAACTGTAGTTTTACGTAGGTAGACGAACAAAAGAATACTTAATCTTTTCACCACGATTTTATTCTAGGTTTTAAAACAGTGAAACACACGTATAATTATGGTAGTAACCATGATTTAATCCAAGTGCAGAAACCAAGGATACCAGGGTTGGGTTGTTTTGCGCCATGGTTTAATTGTATTTATACTTGGTTAAAGTTTGTTATCAACATTGGATAATAGCGGTTTTACGAGGATCGATCTAATCCAGGACGTACAAGTTTCATATTTTTGTACCACATTTAATCTTAGTTTTGTAATGGTCAAACACTTGCATAATTATGGTACTTAACCGTGATTTAATCAATGTGGAGATACCATGGTCGAGCTGTTTTGCTCCATGGTTAAATTGTATTTATGTTTTGGTTAGAGCATGTTATCAAGAGTGGGATAATACACGATTTATGAAGGTATACAACCAAAGATATATTAAAGTTTTATATTTCGATACTTCATTTAATCTTGATTTTACAATGGTAAAACAGCAGTATAATAATAGTAGTTAACCATGATTAAATCAAGGTACAGAAATCATGGATACCAAGGTTGGGTTATTTTGCCCCGTGGTTAAACTGTGTTTTTATGTTGGTTAGCCATGTTATTAACTATGGCATAACATCGATTATAATGTTGGCAGACCAACCGCGGTACATCGTTGTTTCATGTTTTGTTGCCTCATTTAATTTTGGTTTTATGACTATAAAACTCTCGTGTAATTATAGTAATGAACCAAGATTTAACCATGGTGCAGAAACCATGGATACTGAGGTTGGGGTATTTTGCCTCCATAGGTAAACCCTACTTTTGGTTACATTAAATAACTATATTAAAAGAGGGAAACTACAGTTTATATGTAGACAATAACCATGAATTAATATTTGTTTTATGTAGATGTATCCATGATTTAATTAGGGTTACTTACCATGGATTAATCAAGGTTGAGAAACCGTGGTGGATTATGCTTTCTATCTGGATCGTACGTTGGTAATACCATAATAATATTATGCTGGATAACATCCTTTTGTGTAACCATGCTTTCATCCAAGGCTGGACTGAGGATGAACCATGGTTGAAATCAATTTGGGTTAGTTAAACCATGGTTAGCATGATTTACAAAAAAAAAATTATGCAGTTAAAACCATGATAACAGTGATGCAAGCTTGGGTACTTAGGTGCGACCATGGTAATACCTAAATGGTCAAGTTTAAACCATGATTCATTTTTAGAACTAATTTCTAAATTATCCGGATCGATTAAGTTTTGTACATAATGTTCAGTTCTCTTTACAAAGGCATTCTTCGTATTTGGTCCGAAATACATCTTTTATTACTCTAGACGTACGTACCAAATCGATCCGGATAATTTAGGAATTATTTCTTGAAGAATTTAGAAAAAGACAAGATATACAGCGCAATAATGAGGGAAGGGAGACAATTTTTAAAAATTTAAAATCGTAATAGTGCAGTAAAGTTGGTCTTCGTCCTCCTAATGACTAAACTAAACGGTAAAAAAAATATAAACATTTTTTGGAGGTGCCTATACCTGGGTCTAAAGTGTAACATTGTAGTCAATGGGAAAAATTGCTAATTCCACAAAAATTACTTTTGACTAGTTTAAATTACAGCTTTTTACATTACCTCATTAGTACTCTCAGAGACCCCTCAATGGAGCCAAAATCAGAAAAAAACAATTTTTTCTTCCAGGAAACAATGCGAATTATCAACCACCAAAATACGGGAAAAAAGGGTTTATGCCTATTTTACGCTGTAAATTAAAACAAAATTTAGGGACAAAATAATTTTTTTAATTTAATTCTGGGTTCTTTTAGTAGTCTCTGACAGTACCAAATGAGATAATGTAAAAGCTACATTTTTTAAATTAGTCAAACATTTTTTTTCTAGAATTACCATTTTTTTCCCATTGACTTAATAATGTTAAACTTTAGGCCCAGGTGGGCACCTGTCGCGATTCTTAGGTTAGTTATTTGCCCAAATAAAGTTTCCAACATTTTAGCCATAATCGCGAGTGCATTAGTTAGTTACGATAATTTAGTTCACAGCAATTTGCTTAAGATTTACGCAACGAGTTACGCAACAGTTACGATAGTTTTTATGGGAAAGATAAGTAATTTACTTTTGTGACTATAATTTAACAGGTACACGGTTTGTTCATCATAAATTATTAAATAAGAAAGAAATTGGCTTACCGTCCAAAATCGAGAAATTATCCGTCTCGAATGTTCCCGTAACTAAGGAAACGCGCGTAAGGAGATACATTGTCGAAGGAGTGGCCTAGGATGCTAGACTAGATTCAGTAGGGTCGATCCACGTAGAAATTGGCCTTTATTCAGAAAGTTTTGTATCTCGATGGACGTTAACTATGTAGTTAGTTAGTTAAATTCCCCTCGTTAGGGGTGATAATGATGTATTAAGTCTACTCGTTATAAAGTTATTGATTACTCGTGCTGCATGAGCTCGAGAATGTGCATATGTAGCATTGTTGAATTTGTAATACTAAATTGAAGAAGAAATAAACTTCACTTCATCGATTGGGTTCAAACCAGCAACATCTCTTCAATTTTGCCTCCTGCTTCCCTTCTTGGCTAGGGACACTTTTTAGGACTAAAATGCGGGCCTACTAGGCTAAGGATTTCTAGGGCTAATTTTGGGCCTCACTAGGACTTTTACTTTTCCATCATGGTGTAAATGCATTGAGTTTGAGAAGTCGGGTGTTAACTAACATGTGATTTTCTTGCAGTAGCAATTTCTGTTGGACTTTGGTTGGTGTGAGTATGCCCCCACTGCAAACCTAATTCCTCCTTAGCAACTAAGTAGAGTAAGAGCCGTGGATAACGTAGCCTTGCCGTATTAGTTAGCAAGATAACCGCTACACCTCGAAGGGCAACCTATGTAGAAGGCTGCCTAGTACGTAAGCCCCACCCAAACCCCAACCTAACTAGATTTAGTCTAATAAATTTCTCACTGCCGTTTCCGGACATGGTGCCGAAACCGGGGAACTGATCTTGTGTCCTTTGGGTTTGCTGAGAATTTGACTGGAAGACAGTTTGGTGGTAGTTGTGCTAGGATGTCCCTTCTCACTCCTCTTAGTGGTAGTGTCGCTATTGCGGCATCCGATTGACTTTCCCCATTAGGGGAGGGGGGGGAATTGAGGCTTAATGGCGCGTCGACAACTTGGTCATTAGCGCCAACCTCAGTCACAGTGCAGTGGTCCGGGTTGCCACTGCACCACACATTACAGAGATGTTATTCAAACCCCTAATCTAAATCTTGTCATACATCTGTACCTCCTGCAAAAATTGAAAAACACCGGACAGGAGGACAGACTTATCGCCCAACTGACGCGCAATGTCCTGCGAAAAGATGGAAACGACGACGAACACCATCAAGATGGCGACAATCAACAAGTAAGTGGCGGACCGTAAGTGGCCGCCGACACCAATAACATTCAGGAGGGTCAACCCCCCGCAAAAGGAAACAGTGAGTAAGTCGAGTGTGACCAATGCGCAAACGGGCCACCACCACCTCCCATTAGGGGGAAGGTTGATCTGGGTTCGGTTGTAACTTGTTTTTCGTTTGAAATTGCTAGTTGTAGTTTTGTCGTTCGTTTCCAGTTCTTTCAGTCATGGATCTTGCACAGTTAAAGAATAGTCGGGCAGCTCGTTGCCCTATTCTAAGCAAGCTAATTAACGAAGTTACTCAGGCAATAGCTAATAATGACAAGTTGTTGGTAGAGACATTGTTAGAGAAAATCAAGGTGAAGGAGGCAACATTGTTGCAGGTGAACGAACAGCTAGAAGTTGCAAGTTCGGCCGCTGATGTGGTCACCGAAGTTACCAACAATGACGCATTCAATGACTTGATTATTGACTCAAAGGTGCAAGCAAATCGATTCTTGAAGAGTGGGCCGGCGGCAAACGTTCAAACTGGTGGTACCAAGAGTGCAAAGTTGCCAAAGCTACAAATTGCAAAGTTCGATGGGACAGTAGCGGACTGGAAACGTTTTTCTGATGCTTTTTCCGCTGGAATTGATTCAAACCCTGATTTAGCAAAGGTGGACAAGCTGAATTATTTGCGTGGTTTACTGAAGGAGTCTGCAAGTTTAACGATGGCAGGATTGTTATTAACGGCTGCCAATTACGATGTTGCGTGGACATTACTCAAGGGGAAGTATGGTGACAAGCAATTGTTAGTATCCGAGCACATTCGACAGTTGTGGGAAATGAAAAAAGTCACAAGAATTGACATAGGATTGGAACTTTGCCGACTTATTGAAGATTTCCAGAAGCACATTCGGTCTCTAGAAGTGTTGGGTCAGAACGTTACAGCTATGGGATCGTTGTTATGTCCTATTCTTTTGAGGAATCTACCAAATCCTATAGTGCGTGAGTGGCATCGTAAAAACAAAGGGATTGCAGTTTACGATTTGACAGTATTGGTAGACTTTGTGAAAGAGGAATTAAAGGGTATCGAGCTTACATACAGCACTGCACAATTAAAGGAGGGTGTTTCTACATCAGATTCTGCACGCAAGAAAGATTTCAATTTCAAGTCATCCTCAACCTTACTTACTACAGAAGAAGTCGCTAGTCAGGATACTAATCGCAAGGAGTTTAAGCCATACTGCTATTTTTGTAACGAAGCCAACACACATACTTCAACGGCATGCACTAA
>JAHWFP010027561.1:104579-124657 GCA_023313725.1 Lithobius niger
TAACGGCATTCACTAAGTACGCTAGCAACAGGAACGTCGTTCAGCGTTAGCCACATCTCATCATTGTTTTCTCTGTTTAAAGAAAAATCATCTTGCCAAAGCCTGCAATCAACGAATTCGATGCAGAATTTGTAACTCCGTAAGGCACCATACATTGCTATGTCAGAAACGGGAGAACCAGGCCACTACTATGGCTGTAAGTAGTGGAAGAGGGCAGCAAGAAACACGTGACGCTTCAGAAGAGAGCGTGACCACAAGCAGCAAGAACAAGTCGCAGTCTGCCTTGATAGCATCAGCAGCTTCATCTGTATGTAAGGGATCAAAAAATGTGTCCATTCTGCAAACCATGCGAGTTTGGATTCAGCATGCCAAGGGAACGGAAGAAATCGTTATTTTAGTTGACAATGGATCTGAACGATCTTTCATATCTTCCCGTCTTGTACAGCAGTTGAGGTTACCAGCTAGCGGTGATGAAGAAACCGTTATTCGTTCTTTTGGTGGAGGTAAACAGCATTAGAGAAGTCAAGTCATTCAATTCACACTGATTGGGAGCATTGGTGTCCATTTGAAAATGTCTGGATTACAAGTTGCTGAGATTTGTCATGGTGTGAAATTGTGGGAGACCAGTTTGATTGAACGATTTCTGCAGTACAAGAGTGAGGCTGGTTGGAACCATAGGATAGGCCCTGGAGAAATTACGACTGTAGACGTGTTGATTGGAGCAGATTATTACTGGCGCGTAATGACGGGGCAAATGAAGAAATTGAGCGACAAGCTTATGGCTACACAAAGCGTATTTGGTTGGATGCTGCAGGGAAGTACTCCAATGTATGGACCCTTGTCTCCTACAGTTGCGATGTGCATAGCTATGCCTTTGGAAGAGAGTTCCACGTTGCAAAGCAGTTTATCCAAGATGTGGGAACTTTATAACACTGGCTACGGAAGAAAAGTTGCAACAAACACTGGAAGATGTCGAAGTGTTGGATTTTTTTCAAGAAACTACTACATTTCAGAATGGAAGGTATCAAGTCCGTATTCCATGGAATCAGCATAAGTCAAAACTTTCCAATAATTTTGAAGTTGCTCTAGAGCGAGTGCATCGACTACTTTAGAAATTGCAAAAGGATCCTAACTTGTTTGAACGTTACAAGTCTCCACTATTCGAGTATCTTCACAACAATCATGCTGAGGAAGTAACTTTGGAGAAGAATGATCCCGTAGTGTATTACATGCCACATCATGCCATTATCAAAGATGACAGGAAGACAATGAAAACTCGAATTGTTTTTGATGCGTCAGCAAGTCCAGACGGAAGATTCTCGCTAAACAGATGTCAGAGTGCAGGACCAAATCTCAATCCGTCGATATTTGAGCTACTTTTGAGATTTAGATGGCATAAAATTGGAATTATTACCGATCTTACCAAGGCATTTTTGCAAGTTCTTTTGCATCCAGAGGATCGAGACGCTACAAGATTTCTTTGGACAGACACTCCGTTGAAACGTGGAATCAACCCACCGCTGAAAGTGTTTCGAATGACAAGGGTGCTTTTTGGAATGAAAGCCAGTCCGTTTCTTCTACCCGCAACAATTCGTCATCACGTCAAGACTCATCCCTCTAGTGATGAAAGCTTCTGCAAACACGTATCAGACCGAGCTTATGTTGATGACTGTCTAACTGGTGAAGAGACTACCCAAAGAGCGTTTTTACTTTCTACGAGGATATATGAAGTAATGGCCAAGGGAGGTATGCAGTTCATAAAATGGGCTACTAATGACAGGGACCTTTGCAAGTTGTGGATTTCTATGGGTTTCGTCTCAGCAGAAGAACCCATTGAAGAAAGGAATAAAGTTTTAGGACTTTATTGGAATACTACGTCAGACGACTTAAGTTTGCATCACACAAATCTGTTGGAAGCAATCCAAGCCGATTCAAATACTAAGAGGGATGTACTAGAGATTCTCGCACGAATTTTCGACCCTTTAGGGTTTATAGCACCGTTTGTCGTCATTATCAAACGCATACTTCAAGATTTGTGGAGATTGAAGGTTAACTGGGACGCTGTCATGCCTAGTCAATCACTAGCTGTCTGGAAACGGTGGAAAGAAGAATTGCAGGAAATCGTCAAGATTAAGGTTCCACGGTGGTTAAGAGTTTGTAGTCTCGAGAATTTTCAGCTGCATACATTTTGTGATGCGGGACCAAGAGTTTATGCTGCAGTATCCTATGTCCGGTATACTACAGATCAGGGGCAAACCTTTCAGATGTGCCTTATAACCTCGAAATCCAGATTGGCACCACTGCAGCTTATGAGCATCCCTAGATTGGAATTACTGGCCTGCCTCATAGGAAGTCGTTTGTCAGCCAGTATCGCTGAAGCATTGTCTTGCAAGGAAGTTCCACAATTTTTATGGTCAGACTCGAAAGTGGCCTTGAAGTGGATTGAGGATGTCCCGTCCAGATGGAACGTGTTTGTCGCACGGCTTGTACAAGAAATTCAAGGCAATATTACCGAGAACTGCAGTTGGAAATATTGCAGCAGCAAGCAAAACATTGCCGACATTATTACAAGAGGTCAAGATTTATCCAAGTTGATTCTGAATAAAGAATGGTGGACTGGTCCTAATTGGCTTAAATTACCAGAACAAGAGTGAAGGTTCCATCATTAAGAATGCAAGAGGAAGACTTCTCCAACCTGAATTTGGAAGAACAGCCTTGTAGTTTAACTACCCAGCTGCATGTGTGTTCAGAACCCATTTTGAACTCTGACAATTATAGTTCATGGCAACACTTGGTTCGAGTAACTGCATGGGTAAGACGGTTTGTAAACAATGCTCGCAAAAGGGATGTCAATAGATCAGCTTGGTTAACCTTCGCTGAAATTAAAGGAGCTGAAAAATATTAGATTTTTATCAGCCAAAGCCAAGAATTTGCAAGCAAACTCGAAGCTTTAATGAAGAGTAAAGAAGTAAATAAAGATTCCAGTATTTTCTAATTCAAGCCGTTTCTAGACGCTGAAAAGCTAATTCGATTGGGAGGAAGGCTAGAGTATACCAGACTTACAGAAACTCAAAAGCATCCGTTTTTGTTGAAGGGTGGAAGGATAGTGGAGTTACTTATTAGGGACAGACACTTCAAGACACTTCATGGAGGAGTTCAAACTACTCTTGCTTTGTTACGGAAGGATGTATGGGTGCTACGTGGTAGGCAATCGGTGAGAAAGGCCATACGTGGATGCATGACATGCAGAAGATGGAATGCTAAGCCTGCAAGTGAGATTGAAGCGCCTTTACCCATTGATCGGGTTACGGAGTCAAGCCCATTTTATTATACAGGAGTGGATTTTGCTGGGCCAGTTTTCATCAAGGTACAGAATGACGTCACTAAGGCCTACATTTGTTTATTTTCTTGTGCGGTAACTCGTGCAGTACATTTAGAGCTAGTTTCTTCACAAATTACAAGTAGTTTTATTTTGGCCTTTCGAAGATTTGTGGCAAGAAGAGGAGGTTGCAGAGTGGAATACAGTGACAACGCTCAAACTTTCAGAAAGGTAAACAGATTGCTAAGAGAAAGCTACGCTTGGTTAAACAGTCCGCAAACACAAGAAATTGCAACAAGCTTAGGCATTGAGTGGAAATTCATTGCACCAAGAGCATCATGGTGGGGCGAATTTTACGAAGGAATGGTACAAGTAATAAAGTACCACTTGAAGCGTACCCTGGGATCTGCCTTATTATCGCAAGATGAGTTTACCACAATACTTGTAGAAATTGAATCAGTCGTCAACAATCGACCTCTAGCACCTGTCACAGAAGATTCTTCAGACAACGAGTATTTGACCCCAGCGCATTTTCTACGTGATAGACAAGGAGGGCATTTGACAGACAGTTTGACATACTATACTGACATTCCAAGCAGTTCGAAGTTAGTCAAAAGATGGAAGTATCGAAGACAGTTGATGAAGAGGTTCTGGAAGCGGTGATGTCACGATTACTTGCTGTAACTTAGGACGGCTCACGAAGTTCATAGAGCATCACAACAACAGATGCCCATACAGCTAAATGATGTAGTTCTGCAAGTAGAAGAGAAATTGCCCAGAGGAAAGTGGAAACTAGCAAGAGTAGTAGAATTAACGCAAGGAAGAGATAACAAAGTACGATCAGTCATGCTTCAACATGCCGATGGAAGTTTGTCACGAAGAGCAGTACAACACGTGTGTCCACTAGAAATCTTATAGGCGCGGTTTCTGTGTATCAAAGTCAGCAATTGGCTTTAGTTTTACTCGGCATGAGATACACTACAAGATATAGAAGCAAGCTCATGAAGAACACACATGTAGAAGATACTGGATAGGTACATAAGAAACTTTAGGGACACATCTCACAGCTTTTGACGGAAGCTAACACAGCCAATTTTCATACACCTCTTGTATGCAGTGGAAAAGTATCTCTTGTACACAGTGGAAGTTAGCTAGTTTTCCTCACGTCTTCGGTCTGTACAACTTGCCATAGGGTGTAAGTAATACAGCAACGTTTGGATTAGGTGAGCATTGGTTACACGCCTTTCGTTCTGTCTCGGGAAAGGCGATTGAAGTGGACCCAATAGCTCTACCAGTTAAAAATTAGAGGAAAACCAATTTTTATCATCACACAGCCCACACCAGTTTGATTTTCGCCGACTGATAAAGACCCGATCAGAAGGTTCTTTTTATACTCCGGGCAACGTCCCCCTTAAATGAAGATGTCTGGCGACATTGTGGTAAAGACAGAAGAGAAGGACAGAAAGTCCTACTTAGGTGAAGTCCTTTGTTGGGTTTTTGGTGGTGGAGCATGTCGCGATTCTTAGATTAGTTATTTACCCAAATAAAGTTTCCAACATTTTAGCCATAATCGCGAGTGCATTAGTTAGTTACGATAATTTAGTTCACAGCAATTTGCTTAGAGTTACGCAACGAGTTACGCAACAGTTACGATAGTTTTTATGGGAAAGTGAAGTAATTTACTTTTGTGACTATAATTTAACAGGTACACGGTTTGTTCATCATAAATTATTAAATAAGAAAGAAATTGGCTTACCGTCCAAAATCGAGAAATTATCCGTCTCGAATGTTCCCGTAACTAAGGAAACGCGCGTAAGGAGATACATTGTTGAAGGAGTGGCCTAGGATGCTAGACTAGATTCAGTAGGGTCGATCTACATAGAAATTGGCCTTTATTCAGAAAGTTTTGTATCTCGATGGACGTTAACCATGTAGTTAGTTAGTTAAATTCCCCTCGTTAGGGGTGATAATGATGTATTAAGTCTACTAGTTATAAAGTTATTGATTACTCGTGCTGCATGAGCTCGAGAATGTGCATATGTAGCATTGTTGAATTTGTAAGGCTAAATTGAAGAAGAAATAAACTTCACTTCATCGGCTGGGTTCAAACCAGCAACATCTCCTCAATTTTGCCTCCGGCTTCCCTTCTTGGCTAGGGACACTTTTTAGGACTAAAATGCGGGCCTACTAGGCTAAGGATTTCTAGGGCTAATTTTGGGCCTCACTAGGACTTTTACTTTTCCATCATGGTGTAAGTGCATTGAGTTTGAAAAGTTAAGTGTTAACTAACATGTGATTTTCTTGCAGTAGCAATTTCTGTTGGACTTTGGTTGGTGTGAGTATGCCCCCACTGCAAACCTAATTCCTCCTTAGCAACTAAGTAGAGTAAGAGCCGAGGATAACGTAGCCTTGCCGTGTTAGTTAGCAAGATACCCGCTACACCTCGAAGGGCAACCTATGTAGGAGGTTGCCTAGTACGTAAGCCCCACCCAAACCCCAACCTAACTAGATTCAGTCTAATAGCTTTCTCACTATCGTTTCCGGACAGCACCTATAAAACTTTGTTTAGATTTTTTTTTCCTTTTGGGATAGTGATTAGTAGGTCGAAGACGAACTTTACCGCAGTATTATGATTTAGATTTTTAAAAAACCATTCTTTGAGCCACCATAGGAGAGATGCTCAACCTGCTATGGCTGCCATCATTCTGTAACTAATATTCAGTACATCGAGTGTGTGTGATGCATTGGGTAAGAAATAAATTATATGAAGCGTGATCAAAGGTAATGGAGTAAGCAAAATGGACGATATGGCAAGTTGAACCATTAACATAACAAATGGTTTGTTACGTTAAACACTAAGGATAACTTAACACAAACCAGAAAGGATTGGCTGTGTTAGCAGATTATTGAAGCAACATTCTGGTAGTTTCCTAAGGCAAGGTTGAAATTGCATCAAGAGCCTTTTCTAATGTTAAAATGTGTTTGGCATGTCAGTGCTAACTCTGCATACACATTACTTAGTTTCACGCTATATGTCACTACAGTGAAAGAAACAAATTTCGTTTTTCGGGATTTACTACAGCAATAACAATACCCTGCACAGGACAACGAGCATTCTTATCCATAGAAGCTGAGGGAAAACTTCCGGACACTTATTATAACGAATTTATTGTAAGTATTTTGTTTAAGTGCAAACCAACTTTTTTTGTCAGTTATTGAAAATATCAATATTTATTTTGCATGCTTACCAGCAACTTAGACTTTTTCTTTCTGGTGCACTAATTTTACTTTGCCTTAGCTTTAATGGACTTTTATATTTCAAATTAAATAATGTAATTTGGCCGACGTAGTGTTTCTTTTCAAATTAAGAACAACAACTACAACGTTTCGAAGTTATCCCCTCCATTATCAAGTAAAATGTGGTTAAAAAACCAAAGTAAAAAAAAAAAACACTTAAAAAATCATGCAAATCTCAAATTATGTACAAAGAACGCAATAAATCTTAAAGTCGCTCTAAAGAAGTTTAGAAACTGTCAGCGTTCGAGCCTGGCCTTTTCCCTGTTAGTGCAAGTAACAAGTGAGGGAAGTGGACCTTTTCCCTTTCTATTTATACAAGGTGGCCCTGGTGAGAGAAATTGGTGATAACTATATTTTGTAAAATTGGAACATATTCTCTTAATGCGTAGTTTTCCGACGTAGCATGGATGTGTACACTGTACTGTATGTTTTTGCACGAGAATGCAGTGTCAAGATTTGACCTTATTCTACATTGTTTTGCGTGAAATAAAATTCTTGTGTTGTCTATATGTAGAGTGTGCCCTGTTATCTTGCTTTGCACAATTAATTTGTTTGGCGATTATTCTGGACTTTAGAATTGTGATCGACTGGTATACGTTATTTCGTGAGTGATTTAAAATTTGGAGCTAACGATGTACCCAATATGTGGAACCAGTGGTTTTCGTAGATTTTTTTCTGTGCCCCGCCTCACTCCTCCTCCCACTGAACTATGGAATACTGTAAAAGTTTCGAAGTTTTGTTCTTCGTGGATGTTGTTAAAAAATTGTTTGTGATCGACTAGATTTTTCAAGAGGTGGAGATGATCAGTGCAAGGTGTACAAACTTTCCTATTGCAGCAATAAATTACCCGTAGTGTATGCATAAAAAAACCTGCTAATTTCATTAATGACAGCGTTTCCCGTATATAGGGCGGTGAACATAAGTGGAGTATTCAATCTACCTAGCTCTATTATCGTATGTTGACTCCATATACAAGAGGAAGTTGTTATTAACGAAATTAATAGTATTTTGCACACATTATGGATAAATCATTGCTACAACAGGAAATTGTATTTATCTTGCAGAAATACATTGAATCACAAGTCAATGACAAACAATATTTTGAACAACACCCGCAAGAACAAAGACCTTACAACTTTATTATTATTCCATATTTCAGAACCTCCGAAAACCACTGACTCCTATAGAATTAGACTGGTCTCGTCCTCAGATCCAAATATTACATAGCTCACCTGCCGAGGTAAACCAGTCTATACAAAACCTAAAGACATAACAAAAAAATTCTAAAAACTTAGTGCATCAAATTCCACGCAAAGGACTGACATGTGGAATTTAATCAAAAAAATCTTTCCAACAAATCTAATCTCAAAGATAATGATCAAACTAGTCTGGTTGCAGGGTAAAAAACCTGGAAGTAAGGTACGCCCAATATTTTATGGTGTTTTGTGTTTCTTGAACGCATACTTAATGAAATTCTGCAGGATGCGACTATGTCACCCTTGAGCAAATTTAAATATTCAAGATGGCGGCCAAGATAGCTAAAAAATCATATATCGGCCATATCTTTGCTTATAGAACAGACAGAATAATCACTTTGGTGTCTAATACTATGTTTTGAGGGTCAGGGAATACTAATAACGGATTATCTTGTTGATAAAATAAAAGCCCTTTTTTTTAAAAGCTAGTGTCACAGTTACTGTTCGACTTTGCTCTCATTTTCAACTTTCAACTGCTATTCTGCCGTTTCTAATTTAGGTAGGACACTCCAATTAGATACATTCGAAAGGTGGGAATATCGGCTTTGCATCAAGGGTAATTAAAAGGATTTATCATTGTTAAAAACCCGAGCTACGCCCTTTTTTAGGGGCTGTTTTCACAATCACCGTTCGATTTTTCAATCATTTTCAACTTTCAACTGCTATTCTGCCGTTTATAATTTAGGTGGAAGACCCCAGTTAGATTCCTTCGAAAGGTGTCTTTTTTTCATCAAGGGAAAATAAATGGGTTTATTATTGTTAATGACCGAGCTATGCCCCGTTTTTACGGGCTGCTATCACAGTCAACGTTCGATTTTATGCTCATTTTCAACTTTCATCTGCTATTCTGCCGTTTCTAATTTACCCATTATAATCTCCAAAGCAAAAATTGTTTTTCCTCATTTCTCATCCACACAAGGAGGCCAGTAATCAGACTCTCCTCTTGGTAGTTTCTAAGTTGCCTGGAATCCACATTCATTAAGTGCTTTTTTCCCCCAATTTTTAAGGCTTTAAAGTGGATTTTGACTTTCGCTTCTTGGCATTATGTCGCTTGATAACGAGGCGGGGAATGCTTCAAAACGTCATAATTGTGTAATTATATGTACAGGGTACTGGCTATGTATGGTTGTTGCTGTGGTTCAGATGTAGTTCCTTTACTACTGTGCACAACAGCAATTTAATTAATTCTTCTTAAAGGCTGTTTAAAATGTTCTCATCAAAATACAAGTCATTTTGAGATAAATTCCCTCAAACTGTGCTTTAATTCATTTCTAGCCTACAATGAATTTAATCTTTGATAATAATAAAAAAAAATGTTCAGATAAACGGCCTTTGATGCTGAGGTATCGGGACAAAGTTGTGGAGTTTTGTTAAAACAATCTTAGAATCTATGATCACCCACCTTGTGTACTTCATCTAATGTTATGTTTTCTTCTACCTAGGTTATATTTCATACAGAGTCAGCAATACCCCTACTTCCTTACTATAGCTGTTTGGGGCAGGGTGTGTTCTTACCTTATAATATTAGTGCGAATGTAGGATTACGAATGGAAAAGGTAAAGTTTTACAATTGTTTCAGGATGTATAAACATTTTACTCGTTATTTGTTACGAGGTAGGCCAGAAATACTTTGAGTCGCTGTAACTTTGGGCAGAATTGCATGCCCCACGACAAGCGTAAACTAGACTTTTTTACTAGAAATAAAAAATTTTTCGTTTTAAAAAATTTGAAATGCTGGTTTGTTGGCGTAATTAGCGTTCCTGCATGACAATGGACGTTGAGGCAGCAATTTGTTCTGCAGAGAAACCTGATGATCACTGCATAATTTTGCCAGCACAACCACTGCACAAGCTCTTGCCTACAGGGGGTGCAGTGGTACAATTCTCCCAAATCAGAGTTATCAGGGGGCATAAAATGTAGAATTTTTGAAAAACAATCCATTTTATTTGTTGACGTGAAAACTCATAAGAAATTGTTTTAATGAAAACTAAATTTGTAATTTGAATAGTTTTAGTTCACAACTGGACTTGGCACAATTATTAATTTCATGATAATTTTTAAGCTTAGTAGCTAGTACATATACATAAATTTACGCCAAAATAGTAGCAGTGAAACCATAGGGGTGAGGATGAAAAATGACAACTTGAACTTGCATTCCATTAAATAATTTCTTGGTCCATTCCTGTCACAATGCAGCTGTAAAAGGTGCTGCCAGAGATCCAGGACTTTGTACTGACTATGATGTATCCAATTACATCCTCAGCCCCTCTCCTATTCCAAGAGATGACTTCCAGTCACGTGATAAAAATGAAGGTAATCATGCACTTCCGGTCACCTGACGAAAAGTGGGAGGGCGTCACTTCCGGTTTTCGTCAACATGGTGGATGGTGGAAAAGTGCCTTTTACTACTTTTATTCGTTTTCGTCAATCTGGAGGCGGGGTACTTTTTTCCTACCGTCTATGACACACTTCCGGTCACGTGATCGAAATGGGGGTAATGACGTAACTTCTGGTTTTCGTCAAACTTGAGGAGGGTGGAAACGTGTCTTTTTTTCGTATTCGTCAAGATGGCGGAGGGTGGAAAATTGCCTTTTACTACCTTTTTATTCGTCGATCTGGTGGATGGTGGTTAAGTGTTTTTTGCTACCTTTTTGCATCCTTCTGCTACCTCTGTGACGTCATTACCCCGACGTCACTTCCGGTCACGTGATAATGACGTCACTTCCGGTTTTCGTATATATAGAGGTTGGTGGGAAATTGTCTTTTGCTACTTCCTATGACGTCACTTCTGGTGGGTAACTTCATGCTAATGTCATATGAGTAACTTCACGTTACTGCCATGTCAGCAACTTCACGTTAATGTCATATGAGAAACTTCACGCTAATACCATATGATCAACTTTACGCTAATGCCATATAAGCAATTTCACGTTAATGCCATATGAGCAAATTCTCACTAATGTCATATGAACAACTTCACGCTAACGCTATATCAGCTAATTCGTGTTTGGGGGTTTTAATACATACACTAAACGAATCTAGATCGTGTGGGAACAAGTTTAAAACATAAATAATACACTCATGATTAGTATTTTGAAAGTTCCCAATAGGTTCTTTACGCTCATGAAACAAAGTATTAACGGGTGTAGATCGTAGCTGAAACTCCAACGTGTGATTAAATGGTGTATAACATTCAAATTTTGAGTGTTTCCGTTAAGTTTTGTACTCGATCAACACCTCAGATGAGGTAAAAAAAAACGGGTGTAGATCGTGATGGAAACAACCACTCAAGTGAAAGTTTAGGTCCTCATTATCATTCATAAAAAAAAAGAGAAAACGCAAGATAAACAGTCATATCTTAATATCATATCAGTCATATCTTAATTGATAAAAAAGTTTAGAGTACCCGTACGGGAGAAAAAATATAAGCAACCCATTGTTGGTCCGTTAGAAAGTATCATCCTCGTGAAGAAGAAAGATAGTGTGGAAGATAATGTGAAAGATGATGTGGAGGCCAACCATAAAAAACGAACACACGAGGATGACGCTCCAAATGCATCAAAACAGATCAGCTCCCCTCCATCAGATGTTAGACGAGTTCCTATACCATCGTTTCGCTCTTTAAATGCACTTTTGAAGGGTCACAGATTGGGGAGACTCCAAGATATTATTTGCACATATTTTTCAAAATGCCGAAAGTAAACGATTATGTGTTTGGATTTAGGTACAACATGGACACGGGATACCTCATGATTGGTAACAAAACTGTCAAAGTATGGGAGAATGACATAGTGTTAGAAGGAAAGAAGTACCGAGGAAAAAATCAGCTATGGAGTTTAATAACTCAAAAAGTTTTGCAGTACGAAACCTACGATTCGGAAGTCTTGTCCACATATGGATCGATTCTGAAAGAGTGTAATGCCTTATTTCGAAACTACGACCACTACTTTCGTAAGCCCAAAGCAAATCGTGGTTACAAGTACGTGCGTGTTATCAAACCAATTTGAGAGGAAATGAAGAAGGAAAAAAGTGGTTGGCTGGAAAAAAAAGATTACAACGAATCGGAGTCGAACGAATCGGGGCCTAACGAATTGGGGTCGAACGGGTCGGATGAGTCGCAAGAATCGTGGTCAGACGAATCAGGGTCAGGTGAATCAAAGTTGGAAGAACCGGCGTCAAACGTTACGGGGTTGGAAGAATCGAAGTCGGAAGAATCAGGATCGGGTGAATTGAAGACAAATGAATCGGGGGTGAATGAATCAGGATCGGATGAGGCGGATAAATTGGAGTCGAAAGAATCAGAGCCGAACGAATTAGAGTTTGTTGAAGGAGATTACAACAACCCTACCGCGTTGGTGAATAGGCTGAGAGTCTTGGTGGGAATATTGTTGAGGGGTACAATTAATCATATAAAAAACCAAAACTGGTAAAAGGGGCCACCAAGTTCCGAATGGTTCGGCCCTTCAAATGAGTGATATCACCACACCAAAACATTTGCCAAGTTAATCGCACCGCTTAATATATAATTCAAAGGTTAAATGAAAACTAGTGCATTGCTACTTTCGGTTGCAATGTTCAAGTTTTCATTTAACGTCAAAAGTATTATTTGGTGCGATTAAGTTGGGGGCGAATGTTTTGTTGTGTTGATATCATTCCTTTGAAGGGCTGAATCATTCGGAACTTGGCGGCCCCTTTTACCAGTTTTGGTTTTTGATCACTCCTTTTTTTTTAAATTGTGTCTTGACTCAACTCCACTACCAGGCAGATGTGTACTATTAAGTGCCACGTCAACAAGAAATTGGTTATCAACAATTTGCTAGTACCTTTTGCCTATAGGTTGAAACATTCTCAACTTAGTCACCTCTTTATAGGTTTTTGGTTTGGTTTTAATTTTGTTGTGACTTGTTTTATTTCGTTAGTTTTGGTGAGTTAATATCACTCCGTTGAAGGGCCGAACCACTCTCAACTTTGGCCTCCTTACCAGTTTTTGCCGTTGTTTATTTTGCTTTGTTTATACAGCTGGTGTATTTTCTTGAAGTGTTCGTGAATACAATTTCTTTACAACGTTGTTTAGATTTATCGTGATACAATAGTATGTGTCTAGGCACGCACGTCAGTATCCACGTTCTCATTGTCCGAACTTTGGCCGTCCAATGATAAACGATGCTGACAACACTAACAATGGTTATAACAATATTTTCGTACTTACGCACCTTCCCACGCCATCCTCGTTACGCCTCCAGGCTCCAAACCATAAAAGGTACGCAGTACGTATTGTACTGCACCCATTCGTCCAATTTCATAGCTGGAAGCCTTCCCTTTATCTCGGTATCGACGAATAATCGCCCTATGGGATTTAACATGGGATGAGCGAATTAGCTAGCTAGCTAACACATTTACAACGTTATTGAGGGTCAGATTTTGCATTGAAAGCAGCTTAGCTAGCATTACTACACGAGTTAATTATTGTTAGGTGGCTCTCGATTTCAACACAATTTAATCTTTTGTATCTCATTATTATTTTTCTCTAAGTACCTGCAATGTGCCCAACTATGCTTCCAGATCTAAAAAACTGACGCTATGGCGCCGCGCTACAATGGTTTACAACCTCGACAATTGAATAGATATGATGTTTGTTGTGATGTTTGTTGCCTGACTTGGCGCGACACACTAGCGTGTGTCTAGATTATAAAGAGGAAATTACGTAAATTCTCAGGGATTTAACAAGATGGAAATTATGACCGAAAATTAAAAACGGGCAATAGAACAAAACCTATCCAGCTTAGGAGTATTGTCTAGTAACACGATGCATTTATTGCGTCCTATCACCAAGCTGTCGACGCGCCATTAAGCCTCATCCCCACCCTATCAATAAAATTATTTAAAAAAAATCTTAAATAACGTCAGTGTTGCTAATTCGCCATTTTCACAATGTAAAAGATCGCGAAGCATAGGAAAAATTTGGAAACATTCGTGAAATTGTTTATGTGACATTAGTGTGAAGTTGCTCATATGGTATTAGCGTGAAGTTGCTCATATGCTATTAGCGTGAAGTTGCTCACATGGCAGTAACGTAAATTTACTCATATGACATTAGCATGAAGTTACTCACCATAACTGACGTCATAGGAAGTAGCAAAAGGCACTTTGCCACCAACCTCCGTATTGACGAAAACCGGAAGTGACGTCATTACCACACTTTCATCACGTGACCGGAAGTGACGTCAGGGTAATGAGGTCACAGAGGTAGCAGAAGGATGCAAAAGGTAACAAAAAGCACTTTCTCACCATTTTCCAGATCGACGGATAAAAAGGTAGTAAATGGCACTTTTCCACCCTCCGCCATCTTGACGAATACGAAAAGAGACACTTTTTCACCCTCCTAAAATTGACTAAAACCGGAAGCACGTCATTACCCCCATTTTGATCACGTGACCGGAAGTGTGTCATAGAAGGTAGCAAAAAAGTACCCCTCCAGATTGGCGAAAACGAAAAAAGGTAGTAAAAGACACTTTTCCACCATCCGCTGTCTTGACGAAAACCGGAAGTGACGCCCCCCCCCCCCCCACTTTTCATCAGACCATAAGTGCATGATTACTCCCATGTTTATCACGTGACCGGAAGTTGGGGTATACGGGTAACTTAATATCGCATTTTACCTTACTGAGATGGTGAACTTCTTTATTTCGATTGTCATCGTCGTGGCACATCAATGAATACGCCTGGGACCTGTTCTTGTAATGTCCCATATCATGAAAGAGCAACAGTAAAAAATTGTGCACGAGCACTTCTGATGTAATAATTAATTTATAGTTTTATTGCTTTTCGTTCTACTGGTTAGCGGAATTAATAACTACTTTAAAAATCATGTTCAACAACGTTTACATGGCCACTGCAAAGCACATTTTAAAACGTTTTAAATCGGGGGGGGGGGCATGTTTATAATCCGGTCTGGAGAACCCTATTCTCCACATTTTAAACCTGATTTAGCAAATTGGTTAAAGGCCTGTAACCAAAGCAAGCGAATCTTTGTGATAGCTTAGTCATGTAGAATTGTTATCAGAATAGCAGCAGCAGCAAATCAATTTGAGGCAGCCGAAGGTGGGACCGTCATTGGTACCCATTGCTTAATACGCTTAAAAGTGTTTACGTGGATATAGATAAATTGCTTCCAAATACGAAAACTACCAGAAGAGCTAAACTACCGGCAGAGCCAGAAGGGACATGATGATCACTTCAAATCCCTCAAAGTGGTTTGGAGTGGTCATGTAACCCAGTGACTATGATTCAGACCCTATGATTACAGCATTATTAGTAGCTATTCATATTTCTACACCCATATGTCGGTGGCTTAGCTGTCTCTCCTGTTATTAAATTATTTCTGTTAAGATGCTGTAGCTAATTTAACTGTAACTTGGATTGGAACCAGTGCTTATCTGGGTTCCGAAACATCGGTCTGGAGATTTCCGATTTACATTCACATATTTTTGGAGCTTTTTTTAGTGTCCTTCTGTTTGTCCGAAACAGAAGGAACATCTGTTAGTTTGTTGCCAGTCAAGACAATATGCGTCACATCCCCATAACATATGGTGTATATTTTACACTATCTGCAGCATTCTCAGGGATAAGAAACGTCTGCTGAGTAGAGCAACCACTGGGCCACCTAATCGTGGCTTGCATATGCTCATCATGTTGATGTTTCCAGCTGCCAAGATGAAGGAAATGCAGCAATCCCTGCCCCAGTTATTACCCATTGCTTGGAAAGCACGAGCAATAGTATGGGAAATTATTGTGGAACTGGCTCCGGTATCACAAAAGCTAAAAAAAAAAAAAAAGGTTGTCCCACCAATTTAACGTTAATTAAAGGCACAGGACAAAACTTGGTTTCTTTCTCTAGGCTGCTAAAAAATTTGATTGTTAGGTGCTAAAACACGTTTTAGTGTGCCTTTCCACAGTCGTGCTTTAGCAAGAGAGTTTTCAGATTTCTTGATCGCAACTTGGTTTAACCAGGTTGATAACCTTCTGAGTATTTTTGGCTTTTTTGGACATCGATTAGATTTTTGCCTTTCTTCGTGACAGAACCAACAATTGCCATCAAAGGGTTTCCTTTCCCTGTGGTCTGTTGATCTGTCTCCTTTACAGTACTGGCTTTCTGCGCATTTACGGTTATTTTTTTTGGCCAGAATTTATATTTCCAGTACTGGTCTGGGCTGAGTATTTACCAGCCTGGTACCCTCTCAGTTCAAGCGTGGTGATACCTACAGGTTGCACATTTCCTGTGAAAGCTATGTCGTCTCCGTGCTGGTTGAGCGAGTGGCATGAAGCGCCATCTCGATCCTTATGGGTTGTTTTTCCCTGCAGCGTCTTGCTCTCAGTTGTGACTGGAGCATTGCCTTACCATGAAAGTCAAGGTTTTACAGACTACGTCCCCACGTCTAATATAGGTGAGCAAGGCAACCTTTGGCATCTTGACTCTGAATCCTTGATAGAGGTTCGAATCTATTCATCCCATGCAAAATGATCTCTATGGTCCCAAGTTTCTTCTACAGGACCATAGTCTGACTATGAGTATTTCTGTACTATGAGTATTTCCATAGTCTGACTATGAGAATGTAGCAGACTGCAGACATTCTGAATTGCTACGTGTCTCATCATGTCAACATCCGGTGCCTGCTCACCCCATTCTCTGAGCTGCCTCCAATTATTAATATGGTGTCCATACGTCCTCCTATCTACTCGGTCTGTATTGGCTTACATATTGCGTTAATGAGGCATCTAATCATCTTTAATAGTACATGTTAGGGGTCTCTTGCGACACGCAATGTGGAGTAAACTAGGCAACAACTTGTTCTCATGATATTTTTGGACACTATGAGGTTGAACTTCATCATTCACTCTAGTCCGTTTTTTTTTTATTTTCAAGCAGTTTTCTAGCTGCTCAAGTACCTTTTCTCGGAAATCTGCATACATTGGACAGTAATCCCCATTTCCCAATTCTGGAAATAAGCAAGGCTTGGTTCCCCAATTATTCCATTGTCCAAATCTGATCATTCCAGCCTGGGTGAAGACAGACCGTGTTTGAAGTCAGAAAATTCAGGTCTGAAAATAAATCTTTCTTCATCCAAAGAGTCGTTCAGATCTTCTCCATTTCCCGTCAGTATTTCTACCATTCTCAGTTCTAGCCCGTTTTCGTGGAATTCTTTTTTTTTAAGTTCTGCACTACTTGAGGCTGTGAAAGTAGAGGTAGCGTAGTTGCTAGCCAATTTTGATTACAACTTGCCCTATTTTATTCTTGAAAAAATCGTTCCTGCACAACTTTGCCTTCCTGACAATGCTGCATTTCGTTAGCCAGCAAAGATGTGCGGGATTATATTTATAAGTATCTTCTGACCGAAAAATGTTTATTTTTCCCATATATTTACTTTAACTTTGAAACTGTTTACCTTTTTTTAAGTTTTTCGTCTAACAGAGTTTATGTCATAAGGACTATTTACTCTGCAACTTTTCCATCAAACTTTCAACTCTCTATTAAAAATGCGGTTTTTTTTTCTCACTTTTGTTTCTTGCAAATCTGCGAAACTTCATGTTAAAATTTCCTCACAGTTAACAGTTCCTTGTTATTTTTATGTTTCCCAAGTTTCCAGTTTTTCTTTGAATTGACTATTGAAGAAAAATGGTTATTTCATTTATTGTTTTCACCATACTCTTCACGAAGGTTTGGAATTGTCAATTTTCTATTTCAAAGGTTTAGAAATCATGGCATACCCCCAAAATATTCGTGTTAATTCTTGTTTAATTTTTCCTGGGGAAAGACACTTTAGATAGTATTTTCCCAGGCAAACATCATATTATCAAATATGTAGTGATAGTAAAAATTAAACAAGACGTATCCGAAAATGTGGAAAAGAAAGGCAGTGCAATATATTTTTGATTCATTCCGTTTCGGCTGCTCTCGTTACAACATCTTTTCCAATGTTGGGCGGCTCGATCACATGTCTCATTTAACTTAAAGATATTTATGAACACGCAAGCCATCCAGTGTGGTTGGAGTCATTGGCCACTCTGTGCCACCTGCTCGGGGGCTTCGGCACAATTTTTCAGGAAGATGTGAGCATAGACGCATGACCGATTTCTGGCTGGGTGAGCCAACATCGCATTTTAACTATTATGGTCTACGTCAGGGGTCCTCCAAACTTTTCGAACTGAGGGCCATATCCCACAGTTGCTTATCTTTCACATCCGAATTTTTCCTCGTCTGGTCCTAATAGGTTCTAGCGGTGCCCATCCATTCCCCCCAGGTGCAGTAAGGAGGAACCTTGCCCCGATACTAAACACTGGTTATGTCGTGTTTTTGTAAATAAGGATAACTATTTTTCCACCCTCAATCCCCAAGGTTGCAGTTGCTGTTCGTTAGCCCCCCCCCCCCCCCCGCCTGCATTGTTGGAGACCGTGGGCTTCCGGGCCGTAGTCTGATGAACCCCTGGTCTACGTCGTTCAAATGAGTCGCATATAAGGAACTAGTCTCGCTAAACCCATATGGCCTTTCAGTTGTGATTACTGACAAATGTAATGTCAAAATAAAAATAGCCACGTCTGCCATATCCGACTGGCGATTGAACAGTAAAATAACTGAAATTTATTAAACAGTGTTGTTGCAAAAACGCAAATGTAAATCTGGATTAAACATAATGCAATCAATGCGATAAAATAATAACGTTCAAAATTTGTTTTCAGGAGCGGCATGTTAATAGCTGGAATAATCCATGTATACCTGAAGCTGAGTTTTATCAATGTGAGGCTGACTGCTTTGAGAAACTGATCAGATTTGAAAGCAAACTTGCCAACAATTGCAGGTAAAAACTCGAACGAATAGCCGTGTAGTTTAAAATAATGAAACTGACTACGTTTTCCACAGTATACGGCAAACTTAATTTTTTAATAAATCATAGTGATAAAATCTGAAATATTGCTGAAACTAAAAAAAAGTTCCATTTTTCAAATGAATAATAGCAATGATAACACGAAGTATTACATAATACTGTGTGAGCGAGCCAAATACATATTGTAGATACAAACAATTCAATACAAATTAATATTAAAAATACAATTATATAAGAAAATTCCATTAAATTGCAATGCTTTTTTTGTTGTTGTTATTTCAATTTTATTATATAAATTAAATCGCAGAAGTAGTCTTCCAATTGCTTTCATTCTTCAGTTAGTATGACCGATTTTGTGATTTTTGTGTGTCATTTCATTACGATTTATTATGTTTCTTAAGTTTGTTGGTAATATGTTAAAATGGTAGGGTATTTGAAAATGTATGCCACTTTTGCCATATGAGTTTCTCCATATCGGGTCAGCTAGTTATTTTTTTGTCCTTTCTCTTCTATTTTATAGTTTTTGTTATAATAGTTGTTTTTTAAATGTTCATTTTGTAGGTTTGCTCTGTGTTTATAATTTCTGTCTTTGTATATATTTCTTTACTATCTTCCGATTTATTAGTTGTAAATAATACCTTGATTGTTTTAGTGATAGTTTTTTGCATTTGTCTTAGTAGGCTTTTTGCCGTAGATTCATACACCATTAATCCATATTTTATACTAGACATTATAAGTGCACCAAATATTGTTTTTTTTTATTCCTTACGCTTAAGTATTCTCTTACTTTGTAGAGTAATGGTATTGTTCTTTTAAATTTTAGTGTTAATGTATCAATGTGATGATAGAATTTTCAGTTTTTATCAAGTTCAAGACCTAAATATTTTACTTTATTTACTTTGTTTATTAATAGATCAAAGTTGCAATGAGTTTTGTTTATTTTAATTTTACCATTACATAGGGTAATATACCAGTATTTTGTTGCATGTGTGACGTAATCATTGGTAGATAACTAGTTTTATCTTTGTTTAAAATCAGTTTTGTTTTTCATGCAGATAGATTTGAAGTTTAATTAAATCTTTATGTAAATTGTCCAACTTTTTTTTCAACATTTATTGCTATCAGAAAAATGTCGTCCGCATATAAAGTTAAGTATGTTTTCCAGTTCATATCATTTACGTATATTATAAAAAGCAACGGTCGCAGAACCGATCCTTGAGGCACGCCAAATTGTACATTATTCCATTTGTACATTCTACCTATAATAATAATATAAACTTCAATCACGTGAGAAGCGATATGGAGCAGGAAGGGGCAGGGCCACTT
>JAHWFP010027561.1:135246-165734 GCA_023313725.1 Lithobius niger
AATATAATAATGTAAAATAATAATAACATAATATATTTTAATTAATTGGCAGGAACTCCAAGGAGTATGTACATGCCAGCATGTCAAAACATAAACAGCTTAAAAATGTACAGCGTAAAAAACAATACTTGGCATTTACGTCACACAATTTAGTTACAAAGTACAAATTTAGAAGATGACTAAATTAAAAGTAAACTTATGTTAATTTTGGAGAAGTTATGCTGTTGATCGGTAAATGCCCTCTTATAAGGGACGAACTAAATGTTTGATGGTCTTTCTAGGGTTCTTTCAACATTGATGTGCCAACGCCTAGTTGGATTGTTGATAACATTGTTTTTACCATGTTTAATGCTCGTAGTGTTGTTGGTAATATCGGATGTTTTATTAATCTCGTGCGGCATGACTTTTATGATGTAATTTTTATTGTGGAATCTTGGCTCACACTAGACTTTACTGATGCTATGCATGTGGACGGTAAGTTTTCCGTGATCAGACAGGATCGAGGTAGCAGAGGAGGAGGGCACTTGATCATTCACCGTGTTGGGATTCCATTGGTGGTTTTAGAAGTGGCGTCGTCTGTGGAAGGTATTTCCGTTGCACTGCCACATAGTAAAATTACCATCATTTTATGTTATTTACCGAATAGTCGCGTTGATGGGGATATTATAAATCTCTGTTCATTCATTACACGGTCTGTAAACCACAGGCACTCCAACATTTTGTTGGGGGATTTTAACCTTTCATCAGTGGATTGGGCCCGCAATTGTGCTGGTGACAGTCATCACGCTCTGTTTCTTGATTTAATTGCCCCGCTTGGTTTGCTTCAATTGGTAGATAGGCCAACCAGGGGTAACCGCATTTTGGATCTGATTTTCTCACATGACGATAGACTTATTTTTGATATTAATGTTGGAGACCACTTCGGTAAGGGTGATCACCGTGTTGTAAATTTTACTATAAATTTATCCCACACCGGTGCAGGCGAACCAGCTTGTATTCCTACTTCAACAATTAAAAGTAAGATCAACTTTGAACTTTTGAAAACGTCCTTGAGACATATTGACTGGGACAGTCTGATATTCAGGACTTACCCTAACAATGAACAGGCTTGGACCTGTTTTCACTCAGTATTAACAGAGCATATTGATTTTTGTAGTGATTATACTAAGCGTAACAAACCGGAACGAGTAATTTTTCTGAAATATATTGCAAGATTAGGCATGAAAAAGCTTAAACTGTGGAAACATTTTAAATTGAACCCAGGCACTGCAACATTACTAGCCTGTAATATTGCACGTAAACTATACTCAGATTCAACAGAATCGTGGTACAGAGCTCATGAAACAGCAGTAATCCGCAAGGGAACCCAGGCAGCTTTATTCAGACTTTACTGCAGCAAAACCTCCACAAGTCCACATCTAGAGCACTGCCACCTCTGAAACTAGGAAATAACTTCAAAACGGATAATCTTGGTAAAGCGGAGTTATTATGCGAGACGTTTGCCTCGAATACCATTATTGATTATGGAAACTTGATACTCCTTCCTAGTAAATCTCTTAGTAATGATTCTTCTTGCTGCTCAGTGGTTTTTCATGAGACTGTAATTGTTTCTACAACAAACAAGCTCAAACCAAGCAAGTCCTGTGGGCCCGACGATCTGTCAGCTTTTCTTTTCAAACAGCTGGTCCACGAAATCAGCTCCCCACTATCTAAAATATTCTCACTTTCCTTTGTCCAAGGTTCACTTCCTTCTGCCTGGCGTACAGCCAACGTGGTACCAGTTTTCAAAAAAGGTTCATCTTCTGACCTCACTAATTACCGGCCTATTGTGTTAACCTGTGTAGCTTGTAAAGTGATGGAATCAATCATTCGTGTCATACTTAATATAAATATTTTTATGATCACGCCATCATAAACCGGGATCAGTTTGGTTTCCTTCCAAACAGGTCTGCCACTCACCAATTGTTATTGGTCCTCGATCGTTGGACCAGTGCGCTAGATGTTGGTGTCCCTTCAGACACAATATATTTTGATTTCAAAAAAGCCTTTAAGTCTGTCGTTTATCAAAAGCTTCTACTTAAACTGGAAGCATGCGGAATTTCAGGAGACCTACTGGAATGGATTACTGCTTTCATTAACAATCGACTTCAGAGGGTCATAATAGAAAACACAGTATTTTCTTGGACAAAGGTTACATGTGGAGTTCCTCAGGGTTCTGTCTTGGAACCCCTCCTTTTTCTCGTATATCTAAATGATTTAAAATTTAACGATAATCATATCTATGGCGTCAAGTTTGCTGATGACCTTAAAATTGGAGGGAAAATTTAACTGGTAGTCGTTCCCCTGATATTGACGCCCAAATAAATGAGGTGGCAGATTGGTCTAAATGCTGGCAGCTACCTCTATCTGTCAACAAATGTCTCACTTTCCACGTGGGTGATAAAAATATACGCCCATGTTATTTTCTTGAAAAAGAAATACTACCGTCGTCAACGGAAGGACGTGACCTGGGGATTTGGTTTACTAAAAACTTGAAACAAAGGTTCCACTGTCAGAAGGTGTGTGCATCGGCATATCGTCGCTTAGCCATCGTTAATAAGTGTTTCACTTCTAGGAACATCATTACTAAAGGTTGGGCTTTTAAAGTTTTTGAGCGCCCAATTCTTGAATATGCAACTCCAGTCTGGTCTGCACATTTGACACGAGATATTGACCAGCTCGAGGCTGTCCAGCGCAGATTCACGAAAAGCCTTCCAGGATTGAGGGATATTATCTATCATGGTAGACTTGAGGGGCTCGGCCTGGAACTTCTGGAGTTGCGCAGAATAAAATTCAATTTAGTTCTGACATTTAATATTTTGTGTAACCTTATTTCCGTAGATCTTCCGTTCTTCGATTTTGTAACTTGCCCAATTGGTACGCGTGGTTATAACTGGAAACTTATTGTCCCAACCTCTTGTCTTGACTGTCGCCGAAACTTTTTTGCGGTACGGATTGTCCCAATCTGGAATGCCCTTGGGTCCAGCACGGTGAATACACCTACTGTCCTGGCCTTCTGTAGATTATTGAAAGCTGAACCAGTGCACACATTTTTAAATCGCCCATTGCCAGAAAGTTTTGAATTTTTGAATTTTTAGGTTTTTAGGTTTTAAATTTTTTAATTTTGGTTTTTAATTTTTAATTATGATTTTAAAATTTACAAATTTTGATTGCCCAGGAACGAAGTAAGTGGCTCCACAGCCCTTCCATCTTCCTTCCACACATTGGTGGTAAATTTTATTATTATTATTTCCTTACATGTTTTTTGTTACGTGTAAGCATTCTGTTTTGTAAGGTATATTATTCTGTAGGTCAATATTCTTATGTTTGGGACAGGTTGCCATTTATGAAAGAAGATGAATTCCTCAGAAACTGCACTACACCAGATGAACTGGAAGAAATACTTAGAGCATGGGACGTGGCTGTTGAAAAGATGCTTATCAAAAATCACACTTGCAAATGTTATCAGCCGTGTGAAAAAATCACTTACACCGAAGAATATTTCATAATGACCACGTCTCCAAAATTGTTCGATATTTGGATCCCATTTCCAAAATGCCAATATCAAGCTGCAATCGAAGAATTCAGTTACGGAACAATTAATTTCCTTGGTGAAATTGGTGGTGCCCTTGGCTTATATTTAGGGATGTCACTTCTGAGCATTGTGGCCATTCTGGAAATACTGATTACGTACATACGGAAATCGATCACTGGAAGAAAATCTCCTATTTATGGGCCAAATTAATTAAAACACTCGAGTACCACTAAAGTAGAGTGTAGCACTAAACACAACAAGAAAGAATCCCTCTTTCCATGAACCCTATGTGCACATCTGTTTGTATTTGTCCAGCATTTACATGATTTTGTGTTGTGTCTGATCTTCAGAAAACCTGTTGTGCTAAATTTGTATCATAATTCGCTACAGAAATGGAATTGATTTCTCATATTTACAAATAATATTATGAGTAGAGTGTGTCGGTCGAGATGAGCTCCAAATAGCAGTTGTATACTCCAAATAGCATTTCCAAGTTCAGACTGGGTAAAAAAAAAATAACGGAATGAAAGTTTCACCCTCATTTTTTTCCCTCGGAGCCGTCAATGTGATCTCTAAAATTGCTGTTATCTCATCATTTATAAATGAAAAACCAATTTTGATTTAATTCAATGTTTTTACCAGATCCACGTTGTTTTTGCCATACATCAATATTCAAACAGGAAAATTTGATGCTTAAAGCTATTACTGAAAAGAGTTGACCATGGCTATTTGGACCAGTGCCAATTTAGGCTAATTTAGGCTCATTGAACTAAAATAAACATTAGGCTTATGGATGATAATAATAACCTTATCCTGATGGGTGGTTCAGTTATTGAAAGACGGAGTTTAATGACCGCCTCTTCACGGAGAGTGGCAGTCTTCAGCCAAAATGGAGAAAGCGAGTTAGGACCAACACAGGCGCAGTTGAAGTTGGGGGCTTAGGGGGTTCTAGTTAAGTTTGGCTGAAATTTATCCATTGGTAGGCAGGACTTGTTGGTGGTGAGAGAGATGAAGCAGTTATGATAAATTTGGACTGAGGCAAGGCTTGGGTCGGCTTGTCTTGTGCATTATTACGAAGGCGTGACATTTAATATTTATACAGTTGATGCAAACACTTTTACACTGTTTAACTCGAAATTGTGTGTGACCTAATTGCCTCACAAATTACAATAATCTTCTTGGGTCTTGGTTGTTGTGTTGCTTGATTCTTGCAACATCCATTGCAAAAGACTCACAGTCTTGAAAAATGTTTGCGCTGTGGAATTTTGGTCCACTAATCCCCAATTCTGGATACACTACAGAGGTAGCCAGCAGAAATGCTGGCGCTACAGATCACTTGTGCGGGTTTGTGTTGACTATGACGGATAAAAGAAAATTGGATGACAAATGGATATCGGAACGGTTTAATAACATTTAGCGAATGAAATTGCCGCAAAATGATTGACAGTGTGTAAAAATGTCCTGGTCATAAATCTTTGACAATGACGTTAAAAGTTGTAAGTTCGCGAAATTGAATGAGCACTTAGCCCTAATAATAATAAAATGCAATGATTATTATTATTATTATTATTATTATTATTATCCTTTGTAAGATGACAGATGGATGGATTTTATTTAACCAATTTTCTGTGCAAAATATTTCTATGATATTAAGAAAACCATCTTTTGAGCAACAAGGCGACAATTCTAAAGCAGTGATATCTGGGTTCACTCTTCACCTGAAGAATCTAAAGCCCTATTTTCATGTTTTTTTTTTTCAAAATCTAGTTTAATATTTACAAAGAACCAGTTGAGTTATTGGTTAACGTTTCCAAGACTGGAAACAAGTTTTCTCTGGAGTAATAGGTAATTTAACCCGTGCAGTAGATGTAATTGTTGCAAAAACAAATGAAGAACAGAAAGTAATAAAAGTTTCAATTTGAATTTTAAGTTTTGAAACAAATTGTAAGGGATGTTAACAAGATCGATTTTACGGCCGTCACTTCGCTAAAGATCTTAACGTAGAAATATAACGTCGTAATGGCATTGTCTAATCCAACCCATGACGTTTCGTCGGGAAAGCATGAAACAAGCGGCTACAGCGACTATCTAGTCGCATCCGGTCTTCTGTACAGTTCTGCCTCTACCAATAGTGAGGCACACTTCTCTGTCACGCATTGCAACAGATATCTCTATTATATAATCTAAAAGCAGTAACCATCAGAACTGCCGGTTAAAAATGTCTTAGATTTTAAGCTTATTTTACACTTTAGGCGTAATTGTCAGCGTTTAGGACTAATTTACAACTTTAGTTTCGTAAGTAGCAACTAACGGAGATTTGGATTGCATACAGTAAGCCTATTCATTTTTGGAACACGGTATGCCTCCGGGCACACAGTTACAGTGTTACAACATAATGCGCAGTAGGGAAGGGGCAGGAAAAACGCTGTTGAGAAAGCCAGCAGCGACTCGTAGCAACTTGACGTTGCCATGGTAACGTGATTTTAGACCTAATTTTCATTTTTTAGGCCTAATTTTTTTAACGGCCGTTTTAGTTTCGTAAGTAGCAGATAGGCCTAATGAAGAATTTGGTTCGACCGTAAGCCTATTCATTCATGCAACAATGCGACAAGACTCTTTTAAACGAAGCTAAAATATTTTTGTTTTTACGGCTGCGTTAAGAGAAATCCTTCGAATTTCAATTCAACAATGAAATGTTATTATTTATTTTAGTTACGTCGAAGAAGTCTATTAGCTATAAGGAGGTAACAATGTTTTAATTTGCCATGTTTTTTAACTAACTTTTGACACTGAATCTAACGTTGTAAACAGTGGTCGTCAATTTCTGGTACCGTTGCGAAGTTGAAAAAAGCGACGGGCGGACGGACGGACAAAATCGTTGCAATAGTCTTCTCAGCCGTTACGGCTGTACAGAAGACTAAAAAGGAAGAAACTATGTGAAATAGCGAACCTTAAGAAACTGAAAAATGTCAGCTGAGGTTGGACGAAATGGCAATCAGCCTTTTTGCTTCTTGGTTTAGGTTTTATGTTGTAGAAAAAAAAAGTTAACTATCACTATTGAAGTGTTATGCTGTGAATCAGGTAACTAATTAACAAAATGAGAATGATAATACAAGAATTGTGGTTGACGAAACACGAGAAAAAAATGGTTTATCCTTATGGCTTATCATAAATGGAAGGTTATGGAACGTTTTTAAAAACGAAACATGGACTGTGGTTGAAAATTTCTGTGTAATGATGAAATACACAACCACACAAATAGCAAAATAATGAAAACACTATGGACTAAGACGATGGAATTAGGCAAAAATATAATTATGGAAAAATGAAATAATGACGAAACAAAACGAGGAAAGTATGAACAATTATCCTACCGTGATGGCTATGTTCGGTATGATAACTTATTTCGGACTTAAAAAAAGAAAAGTAAACAGCTAATGAGAATGTTAAATGTTTTGGATGTCCTCAAACGAGTTAGTTGAAAATCTAAATAACAAATTTAAAGTAATTAATTTTACAGGGAGCTAACAAAAATTGGAGTGTTACAAATTTGGCGAAAAATTACAAAACTTCAACCATGGGATGCGGTAGAAAAGCGGGAAGACAGCAGGGTTTGATTATTCCTCGAGGAATCACCTAAGAGCATACCGATAATTTCATGGTCTTCAACAATGCATGCTGATTATTGTCTTGAAGAAAGTCAAGCTGACCAGTCTCTATACACGTCCTTCAAATTGGAACGGCACTTGACACAGGAATCCCAAAATATTGGTTTACGATTACGTGGTATACTAGGAATTATTGTTCATTCAGATATCGAAACCGAACCTTCTTTGTCCAGAACAAAACAATAATAATAAAGCATAACCAAGAAAGGCCAGACTGAAAACTGGTCATTAACTTTAGTAAAGGCGTAATGATGAGGATTGCTAGATACTTTTGTCGGTGTGTTGAGAAATTAATTTTAAAAGCCCTTGAGATACATGTAAACGTGTAGTAAGCCAAGAAGTGCAGACAAGAAATTCACGCCAATGACCAAGCTGTCGACGCGCCATTACGCTTTAATCCCCCAGGAACTTAATAAAACTTCAACGTTTCAAGTTTAACCAAACTTATTATCAAATGTTAAATAAAAGCAAAATGGCAACTTTACATTAAAAGAGAAAGAAACACGAATGTCCTTTAGCGGTAGTCAACGCACCCAGAACTTGAACTCAACGAATTTTCCGACGCAACCGAGCAAAAAATGTAGCCTAAATAAAAGTGACGGATCTCTACCATGGTAGGCTGGCACAAGACATTGTGAAGGAGGTTGGCAACTCGACGTTATATAATTATATATGGTGGCACTGTGCTACCCCACAGGTTGCTATTAAACTGTTGCTGTGAGGAGCATCTGATGACGGAATGTGAAAAGGTTAGACTTTTTTAGAAGCTTCAGTATTTCGTTAAATTTATTTTTGCTGGGCAGAATGTTGTTGTGTACTTCAGGGGAGATAGCTGTAATGCAAACTGTTTCAAGATTCATTACGGTACCTAAGTTTGAAACCTGAAAACAAACTCGTCCTTCAGAAATATTATGTTCATGCCCTATTTTTTTACAGCTGTATTATTGAACTAGTGTTGTTATCGTGCTTGAAATTTGATGTATGAGACTGTGGTCCTTTAATAAATTGTTGTTCATTCTGGCTACACCATTATGACATGATGGTTCTGGGAGATTTCGTTTAGGCTTTTCTCTGTGGAATAAACGAAACCTCAAAAGTTAACAGTTTTTATTTCAGTTCATGTAGAAGACTAAATGTTTAATAATCCCAATAACAAAGAAACGTTATTTATGGAATGTTTATGACAACTGTAACCTGATTAGTAATAAACATCAACTAGTTTAGATTTCTTGCTTGAGATTCTGTTTACGGCAGTTTCATTTCTCTTATAAATTATGGCTTAAAGAAAAAAATGAAAACTGACATCAACGACAACTTCTTCCAAAGCTCTTGTTTTTATAATCGTGCGATAATTTTAAAGGACTCCTCTAATTAAAACATATTAAAGGCTTGTATGTTTCCTCAGAAACAGATCACAGCGCGTCTTGGTGGAGGGTTCCTTCTCGTCTGAGGCAAGGGTCCCAAGCGGTGTGCCCCAGGGATCCGTTTTGGGTCCTCTCCTCTTTGTCATTTTTTTAAACGACTTAAACTGTAACTCTAACTCGGTCATTGGTTTTAAATTTGCAGATGATCTCAAGATTAGTTCGGAGGTCATTAGACTGGCTGATAGTGTTCATGTCCAGACCATTGCTGATCATATCCATGATTGGGCATTGACTTGGAAATTGCCGCTATCTGATGCAAAATGCCAGGCATTCTGTATTGGTAATTCTAACGCTTGTATTGCGTACTCAATTAATGGCGAGCCCCTCCCTCGCACTTCCGACATTCGTGATCTTGGTGTTTGGTTTACTACCAACCTTAAACCATCACTCCACTGTGCCAAGGTGACAGCCTCTGCATACCGTCGTCTGGCTATCATAAATCGTTGTTTCATTTCCGGAAACAGGGACATTAAGCTGTGGGCCTTTAAAGTGTTCGTCCGACCTCTTCTTGAATATGCGACTCCGGTCTGGTCTCCTTCCCTACTAATGGATATTGATATGGTTGAGCGCGTCCAGCGCCGCTTTACCAAGAGCCTTAGAGGCTTTGAGAAAATCTCATACGCGAAAAGATTATCCCTTCTTGGCCTCGACTCTCTGGAACTTCGCAGGTTGAAGTTCGATCTCATCTTAACATTCAGGATCCTAAATGGCCATGTGGGCATTGATCTGCCGTTCTTCGATGCCAGTCCGGCTCTGTCCACTCGAGGCCACTCACTTAAGCTTGCTTGTCCGACATTTCTTACTGAGTCCAGACGTAGTTTTTTCTCTATTAGAGTCATTCGGGTATGGAACTCCCTACCTGACACACTAGTTACTAGCAAGAACGTGGCTACCTTTCGACAAAACCTTGCATCGGTTGCACTTACCAAATTCCTAAAAAGGCCTGAACATGTCCAACTTTCTATATGAAATTCCCCCTCCAACCTGCTCTTTCCTCCGGCCTGTGTTTTAGTTTATTTCTTAAATTCAAGGATGGGTATTAGTGGGTCTTGACCCCTTCCTTCTCCTGACTAATTTATTTTTAGTCAAATATTTTATTATTATTATTATTATTATTATTATATCAGTCAAGCTGAATTTTCTTTTTCACACTAATACAATTTACAACAATACTGGCCATCATACAAATCCAGTCCAAGGGCGCATTTAAGCAGCAACTGCAAAGACGAGAATGCAAGCAGCGAGAATGCAAAGACGAGATGTTGCGTAAACGCGCCCTAACACTGTATCTTGCAAAAGCCTGTAATGAAGAAATATCCGAAGATTGGAGATATCCCAAGAGAAGTTGGAACCCTAGAGCACCTTGCTGTACACAAGCAGAAGAGAACGGTAAACCTGATTACTGAGGCATCCGAGTCCATACGTGGGCATAAGAACAGAGACGGCTACGTACGAACAACGCAGGACAATAGGAAAAAATGCCCAAACCGGGATCAAAAAGAGATTTCATGACGCAAATACAATATTCTTAGTAAGACCGTACTCTTGGACTAAGTTGGTAGAGGAGGGTATTGGGGCGTAATTCTTAATAAGGATAACTGAATAAACAATTTATTAATCATAAATGATTATAATTCATTAAGCAGCGCAGTCAAATTAGGTCAAAGGCTCGGAAAAATTCATAATAAGCTGATTTTTTTGCATAAATGTTCGTAGTGAAATATAGTTCAACATACTAAAAGTTCTCAGCTGTCTGTGTTGTGCTAACGCCACCATCTTGGGAACACGGCACCCGATATCGGTTTTTCCAATATATCTCGGTAACGGTTGCTCGGGCATGAAAATAGTTCCGTTCAAAAAAGTAGAGCATGAAACTTTCTACAAAAAAGTTTTACTCATTTTTTTCGTAGATTGAATGATTCAGCCAATAAGCGGTGTAGAAAAATGTTGAGCTAATCCCACCATCTTGGAAACATGCGCCCGCAATCCGTTTTTGTCAATCTGTCAGAGAAACGGCTGCATAAAATGTGTTTAATCCGAAATTGTAGAGCATGTAATTGTCTACAAAAAAAGGTTCTATTCGTTTTTTTTTAACTGAGTCAATGATTCAGCGAATAAACGGTGTCAAAGAGGCCATGCATGTGGCCCTCAATGCACACCACACTTCATGTAGTTGGATGGCTTGGGGCCCGAAATTGATGGAATATGTCACTTTCTGTGAAAAGCATGAATGCATATGACGAGTATCTGAAAAAAAAAAAGCTACGATAGCAAGTTCAAAAACCCTTCTGCCAGGATTGTCCGCATCTGGAATGCCCTGAGTGCTGAAACTGTGGACCAGTCGACAGTGCAGGGTTTTTGTAGAAAGCTTAGTACGGAGGACCTTCAGCCCTTCTTGAAACGACCGCTAACGGCAATTTTGTAGCTCGGATGAGGAAAAAATTTGTCTAATCCCCTTTCAATATCTAGATCGTCTTTCAAAAGGCACGGTGTTAGTGGCTCACCGCCCTTCCGTTGTCCGACTGCCTAACGGTGGTAAAGCCAAATTATTATTATTATTATGGAAGGGGTGATTTACCCCACCAAAAACGGTAGGTACAGTGATTTTCGTCTTCAAAGCATTCTTGCGAGTCCGTTGATAACCCGAAATGGAAGTGATTAGGATTTTCTGAAAGGTGGGGATCTGTTCTTCCCATCAATCATAACCAACAATTTTTAACTTAGATATGGACCATCCTACGCCCATTTAAAGGCGAAGAGGTAGCAGTGAAAGCGTCTGGTGATTTTCGAATTCAAAGTGCTCTAGCGAGCCCTCTAATGGCCAGAAATGGAAATGCTTAGGATTTTCCGAAAGGTGGGGATATATTCCATCAATCCTAACCTAAATTGTTTAGCTTAGATAGGGACCAACCTATGCCTAGTTTATGGTGAAGAGGTAATGGCGTGACGACGAAAGCGTTTGTTGATTTTCAAATTCAAAGTGCTCTTGTAAGCCCTCTACTACCCCAAATTGGACATGCTTAGGATATTATGAAAGCTACGGATCTTTTCTTTCCATCAATTCTAACCGAAATTATTTAGCTTAGGTGCGAATACAAACATGAGCATTCCAATTGCACTTTGAAATTGAAAATAGCTGCTCCGCCAGTTACAGCTACACCTTAAAATAGGCTTAGGACGGCCCCTATCTAAGTTAAAGAATTTCGGTTCAGGTTGATGGAAAGAATAGATCCCAATATTTAAGAAAATCGTAAGCATGTCCATTTCGGGCTATTAGAGAGCTCACAAGAGCATTTTGAATTCGAAAGTCAACATACGATTTTTCCGCTACGCTTTTCCCTCTTTACCATTAAATGGGTGTATAACGTTCCGTATCTAAGTTGAACAATTTCGGTTAAATTGATGGAAATAATAGATCCCCACCCTTCATAAAATCCTAAGCATGTCCATTTTGGGCTATTAGAGGGCTTAAAAGAGCCCTTTGAATTCGAAAATCAACGTACACTTTCGCCGCTATGCCTTTGCCTCTTCACCTTTAAACATGCGTACGACAGCCCCTACTTAATTTAAACAATTTCAGTTAGCATTGATAGAAAGAATAGATCCCCACCTTTCAAAACATCCTAAGCATGACCAATTCGGGCTATTAGAGCACTTTGAATTTGAAAACAAACGCCTTCGCCGTCACGCCATTACCTCTTCACCTTTAACTAGGAATAGGTTGGTTCCTCTCTAAGCTAAACAATTTTCGGTAAGATTGATGGAAAGAATAGATCCACACCTTTCTTAATGCCCTTTTCGGCGAAGGAAAGCCCAGCTGAAACAATACGCATCAATGTAAAAACCCATTGTTGCCGGGAAAGCCCGCACTTTCATCTGAAGGCGGGAAAAGTGCGGGCATTCCCTAGGGAATGCCCGGGGTTTGAAAAACAGCGTATTTTATCAAAACAAAACAAAAAACACGTCTGAAGTAGCAAAACACTACATTACAATGCCGTTACATTTACAAAAGATTACGTAATGATTGTAAAATGGTTACAGTTTTTAATCACCAAATGTTTGACCGGGTTTTCATTTGTAACACTCCGGCCTGTTACATTTGCTACGACGTTCAAAATACCGATGATATTTGCTTGCATACCACGGCTACTTTTTTTTTTTACTGTTGTAAGGATTTCAAGTTACGGTGGCCAGTTGTTTGCACAATGAGCTGCTTTTCTACGTTGGGCCTATACAAAGTTGTTGCTGACATGAATGTTGTGACTGCTTAATTAGCCATCCATCTTAGCAATTGGCATCTGTTGCAACATTTTTGACGATGTTGCCCGGAACATTTGTACCCACGGGGCGGTTGTAATACAAAATGTTATTACTGTATTTTTTTGGGGGGCAAAAATACACAACCTCAGTATTTGTTCGGGCCAATAATTTTGATACAGTCTGTGCACGTTGCCAGGACAACGAGAAGGATTGTCGGGAAGAGAAAATGCCTTGACTCTCTTTGGTTGCACATTTATATGTTTTAAATAAATAAGCACAAATTCCTGTAAATTACATGAAGGAAAGAGGAAAACAAGCCAAACAGCGAAAATAATACAATAGAATTAACGTAGTACAGTAAGCCACCTTTGGAGTGGCATGACCCGGATCCAATTCGTCCCTAGATCACATAGCTGTTCGGCTTGTTTTCTTCTTTCCTTTTATATGTTTTAACCCACGTTGATTTATTTTTGAAACGTTTAATATGTATTCAAGGTATTCTCGGCCATTTTCATTTGATCTGCCAAAAGTTTGTTGTCTTTGTGTTAAAGTTCTGTCCTCATTTTTGCCACGCAACGCACAAACATGCACTTCGAAAAGAACAAACACGGAATACGATAAGGCATTTTGATCATCTGTAGCCTACCAAGAAATTGAGTTTCCCGCAACACGTTCAACTATTTTTCGAATCTTTACCAATAATGTAAAACAATGGCCCGTTATTTCAAGAACGTAACAATACCACGTTCTTTCAAAGCGTAGAACGTCTGCCAACAATAGCCGACAATGGGAACGAGCTCTTCGCCGTAATGGGCATTAAGTCGGATAATGACCGAAAACCTTGTGCATTCCTAAACAATGGCCCTCGGGACGCTGCGCGCCCTCGGGCATTGTTTAGGAATGCACAAGGTTTTCGGTCATTATCCTTTACAGAAAATCCTAAGCATGTCCATTTCTGCCTATTAGAGGGCTCACTAGAGCACTTTGAATTCGAAAATCACCATACGCTTTCGCTGCTACATCTTCACCTTTAAATGAGCGAATTTACCTTTAAATTCACCTTTAAATTTATCGAAGTTAAACAATTTTGGTTGTGATTGATGGAAAGAATAGATCCCCACCTTTCAGAAAACCTTAATCATATCCACATCGTCCTATTAGAGGGCTCGCAAGAATACTTTGAACACGAAAATCACTATAACTACCGTTTTTGGTGGGGAAAATCATCCCCTCCATTTCCCCCCATTGGGTTTTTTGAACTTGATACCATAGCTGTTTTTTCCAGTCACTCGTCATATGCATTCATGCTTTTCACAGAAAGTGAGAAATTCCATTAAGTTTGGGCGCCAAGCCATCCAACTATATGAAATGTAATGTACATTTGGCCCATTGGGGGCCACACGCGTGGCCTCTTCGACACCGTTTATTCGCTGAATCCATGACTCACTTTAAAAAAAAGCGAATAGAACCTTTTTGTAGACAATTCCATGCTTTACAATTTCGGATTAAACATGTTTTATGCAGTCGTTTCCGCGATAGATTGATAAAATCAGATTGCGGGAGAATGCTTCCAAGATGGTGGCATTAGCTCAACATTCTTCTACAAAGTTTATTGGCTCAATCATTGAATCTACGGAAAAATGAATAGAACTATTTTTTCGGAAAATGTCATGCTCTACATTTTCGGACAGAACATAAATTCATGCCAGAGCAACCGTTATCGAGATATATTGGAAAAACCGATATTGGGCGCCATGTTTCCAAGATGGCGGCGTTAGGTCAACATGGGCAGCTGAGGACTTTTAGTATGTTGAATATATGACCATTACGAACATCTGTGCCAAAAATTAGCTTATTATGAATTATTCCGCGATTGACCTAAATTTGGTCTAATTTGACTGGGCTAAAGTTATTAGATAAAGTTATTAGATAATCTACTATGCGGAGGTGGGACACCTAAATATTGTACAATCGTAATTAAATTTTACAGGTTTACTCGTAGTACTGTTTTTCAATGTTTTACTCCTAGACTGGTAGAAATATGCAAAACAAGAGCAAGATATGAACCGAAAACACCTGAAAACCAGCTTTTTTTCCCACGGAAATCCACTATTCCCTTTGTAAATCTCGTCGGCAGGAGACCTAAATATTGTCCAATCGTAATTAAATTTTTCACTCTTACTAGTACTAATATTTGCCAACGTTTTAGTACTAGCCTGGTACAAATATGCAAAACAAGAGTGAGATATGAACCGAAAACATCTGAGAACTTCCTTTTTTTTACTGAAATCCACTATTCCGTTTGTAAATCTTGTCGGCAGGAGACCTAAATATTTTCCAGTTATAATTAAATTTTACAGGCTTACTGTTAGTATTATTTCTTAACGTTTTAGCGCTAGCCTGGAATAAATATTCAAAACAAGAGCGAAATATGGATAGAAGTCCAATTTTTTTTCACTAAAAACCACTACGCCCTTTAAATATGGCACCGACGGGAGACCTAACTATTGTTTGATTGCAGTGAAACTTTTTAGGCTCACTAGTGGGAACTATTTGGCCAATTTTGAGCACTAGTCTGCAGCGAAAATTCAAAATAAAACAAAAAAACAACTATTTTTGCCACATTACTTTAGATGTTAAACGAAACACTAAATAACAATGGTCGATTTTTTCATTTAACTTTTGAACTCTGTTGTGTTTATCTTACCGGTTGTTCGAAGGCAAAGGATGACATCACCACTTTACAAAGCTAAAATTTTTTTGTTTTACTTGGTGGCTGCTTTCACCAATATTAGTTTTGGTGAGCTAGTATGTAACGAAGAAACACAATAACATGCAATGGAGCCAATAAGGTCACAAACAATGTCAGCAGTCGTAAAATTCTGTTGGCAATGTTTGCTCCTTGTGGTTCTGGCGATTCTTGAGTCAGCAGTGAAAAAACAGAATCCGCCACCAGAAAAAAGTGTAGGGGTTCATTCATGTTTTATGGATCGATCAATCACACGCATTTAAGCCTAACGACGTCGTAGATTCTTACTTAGATAACTGGGTTGGTGACTTATCTGTGAACAGTTGGCTAACATTCTTTGACTACGTAACTACTCATGGTTAATTACCTACATAATTTCTTTAATCGAATAATAAATTTCTGGAACAATTTACTTCCTGATATTGTTAATGCTGCTTCCATATTATATGTCAATGGTCGACTTCAAAACGCGAGTGATTGAGGCCCTCAAAAACGGAAAATTGTGCGGGAAAGGACATGCATCCAGTGGATTTAAACTGCTGGAGTGAAGCATTAATCTCCAGTCATTTCAGGAAGCCTAATTTTAAGACAGTAAGTACATTATTCGCGAAGTTACAAGCATCTAAACTTTTGAAGTGACAGTGCGTTTTCGGAAGATAAACGATCATAGAACAATAATTGACTGGAGTGCACAATTCAGAGAAAATTGCAGAAAGTAAGCAGCCATATTGGGAAGCCAATATCAACCAAGTAGTAAACTTGAACTCCATACTAATTGAAACACAGTAAAAATAACAGAAGGACGCACTAAAGAATTACAATTTTGAGGCCAAACTGTAAACAAATTATCAAAGAAAATGATTATTGAAGAAAATCCTTATGTTTTAAAATCATTCAGAAATCTAACTAGTGTACAAAGTCTCAACCCAGTCTGCAACTAATTAACTCAGACTAAACCTCAAGAGAACTAATCATGTCAAAATGTGGACAATGTGAAAATAAATTGGGGAATTAAAATGACAATGTAGTGTGTGGCAAATGTAAAGCCAAATATCATTATGAATGTGCAAATGTAGCTGCAAGTACATAGAAAGCAAAAGGGAAAAAAAGCGAGAAGATTGGAAATGTCTAAGGTGTAGACGCCAAGAACATTATCAGAGAAAGAAAAAGATGAGAGAGAAATAGATAGTGATGAGAACAACGAAGCTGAAGATGGAGACAGTGCAACTGGGGAAGATAGAAAGAAGGAGGAAGGAAAGAAAACTGAAAATGGAACACAAGATATGACTGAACTAGAAATAACAATGAACAGAAATAGAACAGAAAATGGATAAAATGATGCAAGCTTACGATAAATTAACGGAAATGAAAGAAGTAATTAAATCACTAGACTACATGAGTAAAGAACAGCAAGACTTGAAACAAGAAAATGAAGAAATGAAACAAAAAATGAAAGAAATGGAAGCAAAATTAGTCATACGGGAGAAAAAAGAAAACAAAAGCATAGATATAGGAAAGACAGTTCAAGATCTAACAATGGCTTCCAGAGAAAAAGAACAGTTTGAGAGAAACAGAAATCTGGAAATCAACCAGTTAGACTGGCTACCTCATGAAAACCTGAAGGAAGTAGTACAAAAACTAGCAAACAATTTCAACGTAACAAGCTACAGAGTAGATCAAGTAGAAACAGCACACAGAATTCCAAATAAAAACCAAAAGGAGTGCCATAATTTTGCAATTTAAAAGCAGACAATACGGAGATGAATTGTTAGAAAATCGAAAAAAAAGTTGTGACAAACAATGATGTGTACAGAACTGGTGATCATAGTATAGTGTACCTAAATGAAAACATGACACCTATCTATAGGAACCTCTTTTGGAAAGCAAAGACCTTCGCAAAAGATAATAACATCAAGTATGTCTGGTTTCTTCGTGGAAAGGTAATGATGAGAAGAAACGAAACAGAAGACGAAGTGATTATCGTGCGTTCTGAAGACGATTTAAGAGTGGATGAAACTATTCACCACCATGTATGCAAACCAAGTCTTCGAAGATAACATAGAACTTCAAAATACAGTGGTTCAAGATACAGGAAACTGTTAATTTTAAAATACTTTATGTGAAAAATTGGGACCATGAGGAAATTAACATTTGCTGTCGTACTGTTGGGAGTGATGAAGAGTCCACAGCTAAAACATGGTCGTTGTTCAGAGTGGACGTTGTTTAGCATCCCCACCAGTGCGATAGCACGTGTTAATTTGTAAAAATAATACGTTTATGTAGCAAATTTCACCATAGCAGCATAATTTTTAATTGAAACAGCACGTTATGACATTTACTTATAATAAAATTAAATAGACACATTTCATTTAATGTCCATTGAGAGTGGATAATATTTTAGTGATAATTACTGCCAAAAAATTACTGACTGGAGTAACGTCTACTTGCAATGAATCCCGTAGGACACAGTGTTTTCAGTAACGAAAAAAATGGAAAAATAAAAAGCGTCGGTTTTATTTCAAATGAGATGGAGTAACTTCCGCTGATAATAAAATTAAACAAATGCGTTTTGAGTGATTTCCACTTTATGCCAGTGCAATTTTTACGTAAAAAAAAATTGACTTTAGTAACTTCCAGTCGAAGTGGAATTATATATGAATTTCGCTTAGGAGCAGACTTGATGATGATGACGACGCATCATGATTAAACAAACGAAGCTTCAACATCAGCATGAGGACGAGCGGGCTCATTCTTGGCACGGTAGCAAAGAAAAAGGGCGAGCGGCCGACAATGAAATGGATATGCGATCTAACAATTAGAAACAAACACTATTGGTTCAATAATGATGACTATTAGAGCCAAGTTGAATCAGCGGGAAACAGCTAGACCGGCGTATGTTACGCCGGGGAACATCTAGTTTGATATATTTGATGTAGGATTTCATTGTGGTGCAAGACTTATTACGTGGTGTTAAGGGAGAAGCCGCTCAATAAGTGTCTGCACATAACGATCCAAAAATAAAAAGTGTAGTTAAAAAAAGTTCCAATTACATTAAACTGTTCTAATGCACACAAAACCTAATGCATATGAGGTTCTTTTGTAGGTTATATAAAATGTGGTGTCACCAATAAATATATTGCACACGTGACATGCACGGGATGGCAAGAGTAGTGTTCACAATATCCCGATGTGCTCTGGTGACCGGAAAAGAGTTGGATTGTCAAGGAGCCTTAAAAACACTTTTCTTATCATCACACGACTTTTTAACGATTTTTTTTCTATTTCCATACGTACTTAGATGGACGCGGGATTCGATCCGGCGTTCACGTGGCTGGCAGCCGTCCACTCTGACCACTAGGCTGTGCTTGCTTACATGGTTCGGAACCTTTTAACGTTCGGGATTGCGTTGGGACTTACACGCAACTATACATTTGGCTTAAAGAGCAGACTTAATGAGGGATCATGATTAAACAAAGCTTCAATAATGCTGGCTAATACCGGCTAATCAGCTGTACCCTGGAACAATCACCAAGAGGGCGAGCGGGTTCATTCTTGGCACGGTAGCAAAGAAAAAGGGGGAAGCGGCCGACAATGAGAACGGATATGTGCTCTAACAATTAGAAAAAAAGCACAATATTGCTTCAATAACGCTCACTATTAGAGCCGAGTTGAAAGTTGTTTCAAAGTTGGTTGAGTAACAATCACTGCATGAACGATCGTTATGGCGGGTTTTTCGCGCTTGGTATCAAAACAGAGAAACAGGAAATTCAGCCACACTGCGTTGCCGTCCACTAAAAAAGGAGAGGGTGAGAGAGTGAGGAATGGGGGGGGGGGTTGAGAGAGCGGGTGAGAGGGGAATGGGGGCTCGAAGAGGGGGGGGGGGCGGTGTTCACGGTCTTTTTTTCATTTCATGCTCCTTAGTAAAGTATTTTGCTCACATATGCGGGAATCAGCTAGTTCTGTAAATGTCGTGTGTTGAGGTGAAAGAGATTTATCAAACATGGGTGGCAGAATAGCATATGGACAAGTTTAAAAAAATAGTTAAGCTTCGCACATTCATCTTTGTAGATGTCACTTAGAACTGTTTTCCGTTGCAGCATGTAACTTTGTACGATTCCTCAAATTAGTACCACCCTGGCAGTGTGGTTCAGAATATTGTGCCATACGTGTTTCATTCTGCATCCTTCATCTGTAAAGCATAACGTTGCTGCGCCCTTACAATTAATGAACCCTAATTATATCTCATTTGCTTAATTTAATTAGTGACAGGCGTGCTTTACGGTTGGGAATTATTACGGATTATTACCAAAATTCCTCAACGGAGTATGCGAATAATAGATGTGTGACTGGTCTTCTAGTGTTCTTTCACTCTTAACAAATTTTCCCATCATCATTAATCATATAATTCCTAAACATGAACATATGTAATACGTGTGAGGGATTTGGGGAAATGGGTGCTTGGCAACGACCTCTGGCTCTCGGACTATTTGAGCTGTTTTTGACCTTAGAACTAGTGCATTTCGAAGCCTCAATTTCGGATTTAGCACATCAAAAACGTATGAAGAAAATTTCCTTGTACACTTTGTAGGCGGGCAGCCGGGCCACATAAAGGCAACCTGTTACTTATTTTAAAAGTGTCTCAACAACTGCTCCAAGGAGTGCTCTTCAGAAACGACGGCTGCTTGAATAAATTTAGGAATGAATAAGTACGTAAGGAATAAATTTATGCAATCTTTTTCCACTGTTGTATACCCAGGGGTTCCACTTGTCATAAAATTCATTTAAAAATTTTGGATTTTAACAAAATGTTATAAATTTGTCATAAATGTTTGCTTTGTGTGATAAATATCATAATACAATAGAAATTGTTAGATGCTGTAAACAAATTTTATTTAACATGTGTTTTGTTTAATGCCCGGAGTGTGGTTTCCGTGAGTTGGTTGGCCGTGGTGTTTACGACCTGATTCTGGTTGTGGAGTCATGGCTCCATGACTCTATAACAGACTTCATGATCGCCGACCTTCACCAATGTGGGATTGTTAGAAGGGATCGGGGAAGCAGGGGAGGTGGGCTATTGATCTTGCACCGTGTTGCGCTCCCTGTCGTGGTCGTTGTGGAGTCCCCAGATTATGAGGCTATTGTCTTCTCTATCCCGGATTTAATATCAATTAGCTTTCACCCACAAAGATCTCTAGACAGACTGTTTCGCCCTTGTCGACGATTCTGCTATTTCGCTTGCTGAAACCGTATTCGTTTCGCCATTGTCTATACCGGATTATGAACTTAACGTGTATCCTCCGTTATCTCCCGGATAGTAGAGTGGATCAGGCTATTATTAACCACTGCAGTTTTATTACGGACTCGGTAAACTATGGGAATTCCACCATCATTTTGGGGGACTTTAATCTATCTAAGGTCGATTGGAGAAAAAACTGTGCCAGCGATCCCCATCATCGACTCATCGACTCTTATCGAACCTCTAGACTTTGTCCAACTTGTCGACGAACCAACCCGTGGGGAGAACATCTCGGAACTAATTTTTACACACGATGAAAACCTGATTTTTGATGATCTGTGTTGGTGCTCACTTTGGAAGCAGTTATCACTCGATGGTCTCTTTCCGGCTGAACACCAGGTTACATGGTAATCCTACTTGCAAAAGGGACCACAGTCCTGAATCTTTGGGCAGACTGGACATTATCAAGCTTAAGGCTTCACTTATGTACTTGAGATGGAACGATTTAATATCTCTTGTCTACTCCGATATTGAACCAGCATGGACCTGCTTCCTGAAAATTCTACATTCTCATATAAACTATTCTCGGGAAACCCAACATGGTACTACTCCATGAAAAAAAGGTCAAAATTTTCCCCGATCCATTATGAAATAAAACTGCCGAAAGCTTAAACTCTGGAGGCATCTTAAGCTCTACCTTGTAACCTAGAATCGTGGGTAAGGTACAATGACATCCGCAAATTTATTTTAAACTGTAGAAAAGTGGTGGAGTGACCAGGAAGTAAAGGCTATCCCTGGTGGAAACCACGCGGCTCTATTTAAATTCTACTGCACGATAACTAACTCTTACGAGACTTCTTCCTCCCTTTAAGGTTGGTAACGGATAATAGCGCAAAAGCAGAGGCCCTAAGTTCTATTTTTGCCGCAAACTCTGTAACTGATAACGGGTGCACCTTAATACCAGTTCCACAGAATGTAAATTGCAGCGACCGATGTACCTCGGTCTCCTTCACACAAACAGATATGCAAAAGGCAATCGAGAAGTTAAAAAATAGTTTCTCGCGCGGACCTGATGGTCTTTCTGTTCATTTACTCAAACAGATTGCTCGAGAAGTGAGCAATCCACTCTCGAAACTCTTTCGTTTGGCTTTAGTCCAGGGAAAACTTCCAACGGTCTGGAGCACTGCAAATGTGGTGCTGGTTTATATGAAAGGCTTACCATCAGACCCCATAAATTATCGCCCAATCTCTTTAACTTGTGTGGCATGCAGAGTGATGGAAAAAATAGTACGGGGCTCTATCCTCGGTTTCCTCGAAAGGCATTCCATCCTAAATCGTGACCAGTTTGGCTTCCTTCCAGGAAGATCCACTACCCACCAGCTACAGCTGTTTGTCCTCGATCACTGGACTCAGGTCCAGGACATTGGTGGCCACTGCAAGACTATCTACTTCGATTTTAAAAAGTCCTTTGAGTCTGAGATACATCGAAAGCTTTTATAGAAGATCGGAGGTGTGGTATTGATGGAGAACTTGCAATCTGGCTGTCTGCTTTTCTGAATGATCGTTCCCAGCAGGTCTTTGTCGAGGGCTCAACATCCGAAATCAGATTAGTACCTTGCGGCATCCCGCAGGGGTCGGTACTCGGTCCTGTCCTTTTCGTCATTTATCTTAACGATCTGCAGTTTGAAAATTTAAATACCTATGGATATAAGTTTGCGGACGATCTAAAAATTGGCTGCGCTAGTGTAGAAAATCACGCCTTACTAGAACTTTCAAATGAAACTGGGGTAGTGGAGGCCTGGTCTGAGCTTTGGCAACTTCCTCTGGCCATTCAGAAATGCCACTCTTTTTTTAATGGCACTCGTGACCTTGATGTTCAATACAGCCTGGACAACGTTTTTCTGCCAAAAATCGGTGAGGTGAAAGACCTAGGCATCTGGTTTATTATGAATCTTACCTACTAAGCAATATTGACCGCATTGAGTCTGTTCAACGCAAATTTACCAAGCGACTTCCAGGCTTTCGCTCCCTTAACCATCTTGATCCACTTGGGAGGACTGGTCTGGAGCTCCTCGAACTAAGAAGACTAAGGTGTGATCTTATCTTAACCTATAAAATCTTACACGGCCTCATTCAAGTGGATCTTCCGTTCTTCAACAGGGTTCCAAATATTCATGGTACACGCGGGCACCCGTGGAAACTGGCTGTACAGAGTTCACGCTTGGACTGCAGGAAAAACCGTTTCTCTGTTCGGGTCGTCCCAATTTGGAATGCCCTTAGTTCTGCTATGGTGTGTATGGAAACTGAGTCTGACGTCCTACGAAAGCTCTTAACCGAGTCACTAACAAAATTCTTAAAAAGGTCAGCTTAACCATTGTCACGTTGGACATGTCTGTTTTTTCCTTTTTGTAGCATTGGTGCGGTGTCAGCGGCTCACACCCCTTCTGTCCACCAACCATGTTCAGTGTGGAGAAGTATTATTATTATTATTATTATTATTATTATTATTATTCACACTAAGAGTATGAACTACCACCACAAATTATCCATAAGGAATTCTTAATTTCTAAAGACGTTGTGTCCTCCACCCCGTCTTGTAATGTTTACAAGGTTTTGACGACTGTCTTCTGTTTTCTAAAAAAAAAAGTATGGGATACAAACAAGGTTTAAAACCACATCTTTGAATGTTTTCAAGATTATGGGTTGAACTTCCTTTCATTTTCAAACATTTGGAAACGTGTCAGTCTGGACTAGGATTTATTTGATTTGGTTTCGTCCACCAGTAGCTTGAGTAGTCATAAGAAACGGTTATTTATGTGTGACGGGGTGGGTCAGATTATTTTGGACGTAGTTGAATTGGGGGGAGGGGATTTCATGATATATTTTCAGGACCTTTGAGGCGTCATACAAATTGAAGGTCACATTTTCATTTTATCGAATCACCCCCCTTAACACCAAGTGTGTTAAAAACAAAAAAGTGTGTTAAAAATGATGTTGTCCTTAAAACGACATCCTCCCTGCGCTATTTTCTCGATCATCCACGTCAAGTATGGCCCCAAAGGACTATTTACTTACCGTTAGTCAATCCCTTGGTAAAAATCCGTTTTAAAATGCGGCGTCTAGTAGATTTTCTGTTGAATAATTGTTAACTATATTTACTACGGGACGCACGTATATGATCCTTTGCCCACTTACAATAGCCATCTGTGTGTGTGCATGTACTAATTTGCTAATAATTACCATGAAATCAAAAATCTAACAGACTAATACGGTAAACACTAAAATGAATTATTCCAATACATCGCCAAAGCAAAATTATAAGACACTAGCCTAGAAAATTATAAATTGTGATGTTAAAATATGAGAATCATTCCGGTTTGTGACGACACAATTAATGCGTTCATGCTGGTTCGTCTATTCTACGCAATGCCAATTGAGACAGTAGCTGTGTTCTGTGCTGCGAGGAACGCAGCTACTATCTCAGTTGACCTTTACGATGCTATATGCGCGGATGGTGATCAGCGTGTGACTGTTATAATGCAGGCAGAATGTTATAATGCAGGCCGGGTGTCCCTTTAAGTGGGTGTAAAATGAAAATAATTTCGATTTACGAGTTCGATTTTCGATTGACGAAGTAATTACAACGTGTACGATGTTTTCCTCTACTTGGCGCTAGTAGCTCCAATCGGCTTTCCTCTTGCCCGAGTTTTTTTTTAATTTTTGCAGGAGGTACAGATCTATGATTGTTGAGGTTAATTTACGTGAACCGATCTACTACCATTTTAACGCATAAGCGCAAACTCGTTTCTAAACACAACTCACATTTAATGCAAAGCAAACGGCTTACAAAATTAACAGAAACATTTCAAAATAAATGGTCCGAAATGGTGATGTTGCTCCTGGCCTAGCGCCAGTCGAAGTGCGGATTTTGGCAGCCCTCACGGCTGTTACAAATCTCGGTAACCAAGGGAACCTCTCTTCAGCAACTTCCGTTACCGAGTTGCACACCATCCACCGGATTCGGGCTAACAGGTTGTCACCAGTCCCAAGCTTGCACACAACCAAAACACCAGGAACTGGGAATTCCAACACATGGTAATTAGCCCTGTTGTCACACAAACTGTCACACAAATACCTTAATGGCGACGACCAATTTGGTACGTCTTAACAAATCCCGCTCTGAAAACAGGGCTATTATCTGCAACGAGAAACACACATTAAATTAGACAAAAAGTTGTGTCTGACTCCCGACTGTGGTTTTGTCAGTATGTCAGAAGGATTTAACTTCGTCGGCACATATTCAAAGTTGACACTTTTGTCCTCAATTTTCTCGCGCACATGGTGATGGATGATATCTATATGTTTGGTGCGACCCTTCTCTATGTAGCTAACGGCGTGAGACCGCGCACTCTGTGAGTCGGTGCACAAGGTAACTGGCTTCTTGTCTTCAAGACCAATTATGCCAGTTTCCAACAAAAGTTCACACGTCCAAAGGCACTCTTGGACACCTTGCGAAATGGCTTTATATTCCCTTTCCATGGTGGAAAGCGAAACGGTTCTTTGCAGGTTGGACCTCCATAAGAAGGGAACATTTCCATACATTGCTTGAACTCCTGTGGTAGACCTCCTTGTGGCAGGGTCGCTTGCATGGCTCGCATCTGTGAAAATTTTCAGACCTGTATGGTCGGGACGCATTACGAAGCTCTGGTCTTTCGTCCTTTAAAGGTAACGAAGGATCCTCTTGCCTGCCAACCAGTCTTCTCGCGTGGGAGCAGACGCACGCTGAGCAAGGTTATTCACAGCATACGCTATGTCAGGTCGTGTGCCGTTCGCTATATATGAAAGCGAACCCACTAATTCCCTTAGTAGTATTTTGTTAGGGCATTCAGTGCCCTCGCTTGTTTGTTGACCTGCAGTAACGAATGGGGTCGTGACAGGAACACAATCTTGCATGCCAAACTTAGCCAGAACCTTGTTTATGTACGTGGTTTGGTTAAGCAGCATTGCCCCATCAGAAGTTTTTGAAAACTTGATCCCAAGCATAAAGTTTATATGGCCTAAAGGCCTTATGTCAAAACTTGAAGTTAATATCTTCTTAGCTAGCTGCTGCATCTTGTGACTTGATGTGATTGCAGCTACGTCATCGACATAAACGATGAAAATTATAAGATCTTTTCCTTGTCGTACGTAGAAAACGCAGGCGTCTGAACGACAACGTTTCATGCCGTGCTTCATCATTTGTTCGGCGAAACGAATACTCCATCTTCGCCCGGATTGTTTGAGCCCGTAGAGACTGCGTATTATTTTGCAAACTTTGTCTTCATGTCCAGGCTCTTTAAAACCTTCTGGCTGGGCCATATAAATTTCTTCTCCGTCTCCCAAGTAGCCGTTCAAGTATGCGGATTTAACGTCGAATTGGTCCACGAAATAATTGTTCTGGACTGCTACGGCTAAGAGCAGGCATACGGTAGGTAGTCCCGTGGTTGGTGAGTAAGTTTCGTAATATTCTGTACCATATTTGTGGTCAAATCCTTGGGCCACTAGCCTTGCTTTATAGCGCTCCACTTCACCTGTCTCCGTCCTTTTTATTTTCAGTACCCACTTGCTTCCTATAGTGCGGGCACCTGGAGGGAGGTCGACGAGTTCCCAAGTCCCGTTTGCTATAAGCGAACCATATTCATCATTCATAGCAATACGCTATTGATTCGCATCTGGGCTGGACATGGCTTCTTTCACATTTTTCGGCTCGTTCGGGATAGCACACAATGCGAGAATATAGTCTTCATCTTCTTCAGTGGACTCTTGCTGAGGAACGTCGGCAACAGCTGCATTACTGTGAATCTCCCCCTCTGACGAAGTTCCGTAGCTTAATTCAGGTATAGTTACGCCTTCACGTTTAGCTCTGGCTCTTGTAATTCTTGCTTCTGGTACTTGAGCAGGTGTAGGTACTGGCCGTTCCATCGGAGTGTGCTGCCTTGGGGTCTGCTGTAGAGAGTCAGTGGAGTCCTAGGCCTATGTCGAGTCACTGGAGTTTGGGGCCGATGGACTTGAATGGGGGTCGCTGCTGAACTTTCTGGAGCTTCAGTGCCTGGGCTTGCATTGAGTGGTGCGACCTGACCAGCCCCCCCTTCTACAGACGATGGATTGTAGGAAAGATCAACAATGATATAGTCTAAATCAATACCGCATTTTTCTACATTGTTTTTGAACAGTCTTGATGCACCTACCACTTCCTCTTGAAAATCAACGTTTCTGCTTACTATTACCTTGCAGTTATCAATGTCACAGAGTCTGTATGCACGTGATTGTTGGTCATAGCCAAGCATTATACAGGGTACTCCTCTTGCATCGAGTTTTGATCTTTTTAGTGGTGGTTTTAAGGCAAAACACAAACAACCGATTGCTTTAAAATATTTTACGGTTGGCTTAACTTTCGTATTTTCCCATATTTGCCTAGGAGTTTTATTACGATTTCTGACATTTGTGCAATGATTACGAATGAATACTGCTGTGTTCACCATTTCTCCCCAAAACTTTGTGGGAAGTTTTGCTTGCACTAACGTTGCCCTAACAAGGTTCATGATGGTCAAGTTGAGCCGTTCCGAAATTCCATTGCTGGACATTGAGTAGGGTGGTGAAAACTGATGCTTAATGCCATTTTGAAGCATGAATTCGGCCATCTTGGAGTTTTGATACTCTGTCCCATGATCGGACATGAAGGTCTTAATTTTACACCCTGTGGCAGCTTCAGCTTTTAATTTATATTCAACGAATTTATCAAAAACTTGTCTTTCGATTTCATGAACACCTACTTCCACAAAACGACTTCTACAATCAATGAATGTAACGAAGTAACGGGAGCCTGCCATTGTTGGCGTCGGAAAGAGACCGACTACGTCAGAGTACACTAAACTAAGTCTTTCAACAATAGGATTGGATGCAACAGTCTTAAATGGCTTTGTTTTGCTATTTCCTTGGAGACAAGCAGAACATGCGTTATTTTTTGGCTTAATGGCGGATTGCCTAGAAAAACCTCTAAGTGCTCTTGACTTTGCAATCTTTTTCAAGGTGAGTGGGGAGACGTGCATAAATCTTTTATGCCATAATTCGGTTTGCTTATTCATTTGAGAATTATTTTGGCAATTTTCAGGCAGTTTTTCTTGCTTATTCTGGATTTTGGAAAAAACCCGCACCTGACCTTGATTTAAGTCTTGGTCTTGGTTAGTTGTGGTACGGAAATCTTCATGCATTTTAATTTCTTGCTTAACTGGCGTAACACTAGTTTGGTTTATTTTAATATAACTGTCATTTTCCAGAGATAAAATGTTGTTTGGAGCATTTATCACTACTTCTGGATTGCTTACAATTTTTGGATTGCTAATGACAAATAAACCTGCAATATACTGAGCAGTTGCTACAAGTTTGCCAGATTGCTTATGGATTATTTCACACACATCATTGTCAAAGGTAATTCTTAACCCTGATCTCATTGCCTGTCCCACAGAAAAGAGATTTACATCAAATTCAGGTAAAAACAGTGTTTTCTGCATTTATAAATTTATACCATTTGAACTTATTTTTACGATACCTTCTATTTTTGTTGACACTGTAGTTGCTTTGGTTGCACATTTTACGTTTTCAACTGGTATTTCGTATTTAGTATGAAACCAATTCTCATTACTTATGCAGTGACGGACTGTTCCTGAGTCTATGATAAGTGCATTTTTAAGATTAAAACCTGTCTTAGTTGCGTATGCTTTTATTCCAACAAACTTCGTGTATGTGAAGCACGCAATATTTGCCTTACTTTCTGGCGTTTGACGGCTAGCATTCCGTCGCGGCCATCTGGAACGTCCACGGGTAGCAGAGGTCCGTGGATCGAAACCACGCTCTGCTACCACTTGTTGAGGTTAATTTACGTGAACCGATCTACTACCATTTTAACGCATAAGCGCAAACTCGTTTCTAAACACAACTCACATTTAATGCAAGGCAAACGGCTTACAAAATTAACAGAAACATTTCAAAATAAATGGTCCGAAATGGTGATGTTGCTCCTGGCCTAGCACCAGTCGAAGTGCGGATTTTGGCAGCCCTCACGGCTGTTACAAATCTCGGTAACCAAGGGAACCTCTCTTCAGCAACTTCCGTTACCGAGTTGCACACCATCCACCGGATTCGGGCTAACAGGTTGTCACCAGTCCCAAGCTTGCACACAACCAAAACACCAGGAACTGGGAATTCCAACACATGGTAATTAGCCCTGTTGTCACACAAACTGTCACACAAATACCTTAATGGCGACGACCAATTTGGTACGTCTTAACAATGATAATATCTAGATTTGGGCTTTGTTTAACAACTCTGTAATGTGTGGCGCAGTGGCAACACGGACCATGCACTGTGAGTGAGGTTGGCGTTAATGACCTGGCTGTCGACGTGCCATTAAGCCTCAATCCCACCCCTAATGGCTTTTGTCAACGTATATGTAATTTCGTTTCCATCAGCATTGGTATTTCATATTAATTAGGCCTAAACCTTACTATTACGCTGCTTATAAACGAAGCTAAACGCAAAGGTCCGAATTCTAACGAGAAAGAGCTTCATGTCTCCATAAAGTCGGACGATTCAAAAGATGACGTCATTGCCATAACATGGACATAACGAGAATGAAAGCAAACTGCATCCTCTAATTGAGATATACTATATGGAACAGCCAGAGAGATTCGTGGTCCTTAGCCAGGGAAAAGTAGTCTGCCACATTTATACGTAGCCTTTTCGCCATAGAACACTTAGGCCAACATTTTTATATCTGCTTCCTACAAGAGATGTTAGAAAGTGAAAAGAGCCCATGAGAGTTAGATACCTGCATTTTCTTCATATGTCAGAGATCAACAGTCTGTATACTAATCAGTTATGTCGATGGTGTGGCAGCATTTACAACATTCTTCAGCTCACACTGCTGAGAACTGACAAGATGGCAAAAAAGTTCTCCGATGCCTTCAAGGAACTAAAGATTATAGTCTCTCGCCATCCAGCCAGATGCAACAGCTCTACAAGTATTTGTAGATGAGAGTCTAGGGAGTAATTCCCATGACACATCCCGTAACCACCGTACATGGGGGAGTCCCTTATTCGTGACACTACAACTAAGAAGACTGTCTCTCCCTTAAGAATGGAGAGAGAGAGAGAAAGAGAGTATAACGTAATAAAACATCAATTATTTTGGAGTTGTGTAGGTTCAAGGTAAGACAAGCAAGATATTACAAAGACATCAGAATGGCAAGCAATATAATAATTATCAGCTAAAAATTGCTGCCTTGGTCACTAAAAAACATGAAAATGCAATTAAAACAAGATTACATTCGGTTGGAATCCAATATGGCGGAGCAATGAGCTGCTACATCATGTAACCTTGTTTTAATTCGATTTACGTTTTTTAGTGACCAAGACGAAATTTTTATAATGCTTCCCATTCTGATGTATTTGTGGTTTCTCACCTGTCAAGGAGGTGATTACTTACCTTGAGAAATTTCACAGGCCATCCAAGTGTGTTTTGGGGCGAAAGAATGACTTC
>JAHWFP010027561.1:165744-207364 GCA_023313725.1 Lithobius niger
TGTGTTTTGGGGCGAAAGAATGACTTCATACAGATCAAATGTGCTCTTTGACCTGCCAAGGGGTGATTCTTAACTAAAGTAATTTCACAGGCCATCCAAGAGTGTCTTGAAGCGACAGAATTACTCAAAGAAGCTGGAGTTATCTCTGCAGAACTGCAATCTCCCTTATCCATATAACCAAATGTTAAAGTGCTCGTGCACATGCCGTTAAGTATGATGAGAATCGTCTCACCAAACACATAGGTATTTTCCATGACCACAAACATAAAGCGATTGAATATAGCAGCATAGACACACAGCATATACCGACAAAGTTCAATATTGCAACTGATGAAACCCCAGACTGTACTGCAACAAGCTTTTCTTATTAATAAGGTCTAAGTTTATCTTTCTAGATAGTTTCTCCGTTAGCGAGAGGTTTGTTAGTCCACTCCAGATTGATATTCTCATAATCAGTCACCATCGGATGTTTCAGAAGTTTAGAGTGACGACAAAAACTATTCACAAGGAAGTTGTTCATCCCCATACATGAGCAGAAGATAAAGATTTAGTACCTTCCAGAAGCAGGAGCCAGTCGAAGCTGTTGTGATGAGCAACCTGCAGCTAAAAAAAAGTAGAAGGATTCTGTCAGAATCTTTCTTCGTAGACCCGGCATCAAGAAAGTTATTCATGATGTTACATTCTTTCTTTTTTTTTTGTTATTTGAACAAACAACTTTTCCTGTTATATCTATTGCATTGGATTTTAATGAATGCATTTTATTGTGTTCTATTATACTTCCTCGTCATGCCCCCTATGAATATAAGGACACCAATTCTCCAACTCAAGAAATCTTTAACAAAATCTTCCATGGTGAAAGCTAGAACTTCATTACCCGCCTGCAGCATTTTTAGCAACTCCGAATGAAATTCTGATTTCATCTGCGTGTGGAAAAATGTAGAATAAGAATAGAAATAAACGTTGTCGGCCAATAAGCTGCCAGTTTTTTGAAGGGGGCGAGGGATAATCGTCTAACTGAAAAATCGCATAATTGGAAGAACGTATGCCGTATAACAGTATAACGGAAAGTCTTCTAACAGTAAATTCGTATAATGGAAAATCGTTTAACTGGAAATTCATATAATGGAAAATCGTCTAACAGGTAATTCGTATAATGGAAAATCGTCTAATGTCCCTGCCTCGCTTGTACTGCCGCACTCGCTGCAGCTCTACATATAACATCAGAAACCGCAGTTAGACGTTTATCCATTATACGATATTTCGTTTAGATGATTTTTCATTATACGATATTCCGTTTAGACGATTTTTATGCAGATATTGGACAATTAACCCATTAGACGATTTTCCAGTTAGACGTTGTCTGACGCCCCTTTTGAAGGCCCAAGCGGCAGACGTTAAGTGGAAGAAACCACCATCGTGTCAGCAGTTTTTTTCCGCGGGGGCGGGCCCCCCCGGAAACCTGAGTACCCGGAGGAAACCCTCATACAACAGGCGGGAAACAACTGGAGAAAAACCCGTGCATATAAACTTTCCTTCACCAGGATCGAACCCGGATCTGTAAGAAACCTGAGATGTACAGCTGGGACCAAGACGGCTATCGAATCTGACGCCCCAGTGCTTGCAGCTACGTGTGGTACCCGAGCTACCCGTAATGCTTGATTCACAATAGCAAGCACTATACTCACTTTCTTGAACATGTTTACACCATTGCTAGTAAAACCTTTCCTTTCAAATGCTCACTGAAACTTCAAAGAAGCTTATTAGTATGACGAATTGTCACTGGATATGGTGGTGCTACGAGAACTTTATTTACACTCTAGAAATGAGAAGATTTGTGGAACAATCTAGGTGTGTGTGGGGATGAAATATCTCTAAACACCTAAAGGGATACGGCAGCTTTTTATTCAATTCTGCTAAGCAGAAGAGCCATTAACTCTAGCAGAATCATTATTTCCACAAAATTAAGAAGAGTGGGGTTTGTCTATATCCACTACAATAGGAAAATTATAGCTGTGTGCTAAAAGTATTCCTGCCAAATATCAACAATGACTCAGAAAGTATGGACATAGCTGTTTTCTACTGGAAACGACCAGGCAGAAATGGTGAATTAATCGTCATTTGCTGGGCATCTTCCTCAGTAGGCTTAATAAAATTGCTTTCAGTCTAACTCAAACGGATAAATGCATGAAAGGGCACTTATTGCATTGCACTTATTGCACTTATTACTGCACTCATTGCATTGCACTGTTTGCATCTGCTGGTATACTTAGTGTCCCGGAAAAGCCACACAAGTAATAAATAATGCCCATTTGATCAATATCATGACCTGGTGTAACAATGGTTAAACAATGCTATAACGATTGTTGAACATATTGCTCCCGTTTTTCGTATAATTCCCGTAAAACAGGGCATTATGTTTAACAATGGTCAAGGCATTGTTAACCACTGTTGACAACAAAACGCAAAAATGTTTACACAAAGATGTCATTGTTATTGCGTGTTTGTTGAAGGGTTCTCTGCTCGTGTTTGTAGATTGTTACTCGATTTCGAAGTACCCCATCACCGTTCGTGTCGCGGAAATTCAATGGCGATAGTCCCTTCCGGCAGCTTCTCTTTAAAAATTTAAACAGAAGTTGTCCGAAGGGGTTATTCGTCGCTGAGTTTCTGCGGTATGAACGGTGATGGGGCACTTCGGAATATAGTAAAAATCCAGAAATAAAAGTAGAGAACCTTTGTTGGCTAACTGAGTTATTCGTTGAGGAATAGCCTACACGTTGATGGATGCTTTCGAAATCTTGACCAGTGATGCGATAAAGCAATAAAAGTGTAATTACAAGACAGAGAGCCAAATGGGTACGATTAGTGATAAATAAACGTGGATTTGAAAACTCTAGTTAACAAATATATTAAAAATAATGGGTAAATATGACATACGGTTGTGTCAATTTAGGCTTCCCAAGTAACCTGAAGTTGAGGAAGAACTGGCGTGAATGCCCATTAGTGGGGAAGCAACCTTCACCGGGTAGGGTGAGAGTTATTCACCAACCACATTTTTTGCCAAACAGATGGGAGATTCAAAGTAGAACCGTGTGGGAATGTGTAAGAAATAAACATTATCTCATAAAAAATCATTAATAAGCATAAATTTACTTGTGTCATTGTCTACTAGCTTGATTCCGAAAGACCCCTTCAGATAACACCAAAACTATTCCGTCTACAAACTTTCCCTGCTGCGTTCTTCCCAAGCCCACACCACACATTTGTACCTGGGTTGTGCTGAAAGTGCCTTTCAAGTGTGAAGTTTGGGTTTGTAATCACATATTCACGTGTTTCTGCTTATCATACACGCTGTGTTTATATATGATTGAAGTCCGCTTTCCAGCAAAACTAAAACTATTAATTTCTCCGTTCCTATTCAATATATTTCGACCAAAAGTGGCCAGATAGTATAGATCGGTATGGAAGGTATATTTATACCAACTTTTAGCAAATTCCGTGCAAGAGTAAACATACGGAGCCACACGTAAATTTGAAAACTGTGCACTTCTTGTTGTTCATGTGCTTGTTCTTGTGCTTGTTTTCGTTCTTGTGTTGACACGGTTTCAGAAAAAAACTACTGCACCTACCCAAAATCTGAAACATGATCTAAGCCAGAAATTTCCCTGGGCTTCATCCTCAGAGAGACCACTTTTCCGATTGGTCGAGCCATTCCGGAGTTACGGGTCCCTGAACGATCATTTTGATTGTTTTACATTGTTTTAACCATTTTAATAAGGGAACAATGCCACTCAGCAAACTCCAGATCCATTCTTCGTGCACGTGTTATGTCTTTGCTAAAAAGTTGATTTTGAAGGGCAAAATGAAAGCATCCGTGTTTCTGCTAAACGCATATATGGTATATTTAAACCAAACTAAGTTACGTTGTTAATTTCTAGGCCTCGAAATTGGCAGCTAGAAACGATAGGATGGCATATTTATTACGCAGATGCAAGCTTTCTGACCTGAGTTGAATTGTTTCAAAGTGGCCAGCAACAATCGACTGCATGCATAAACCTTTGTGGCGCGACGCCATAGACATAAAAAAGGTAAACGGATTACAAACCAAAGTGTGCCGAAAAAAGGGGGTTATCTGATTGAATTTTCACTTGTTAAAATGTACACGGATAAAAATTGACGATTTTTAATTGAAATAATCAAATGTACTATTGAGAAAATTGCATCTGTTTAAGTGCTGTTGTGCTTTACCAATCATATACTTTACGTAAAGCACAACAGCACTTAAACAGATGCAATTTTCTAAATTGTGCATTTGATTATTTCAATTAAAAATCAACAATTTTTATTCGTATACATTTTAACAAATAAAAATTAAATCATATAACCCCCTTTTTTTGTGGCACACTTGACGTTTTTGTTTGTAATTTGGTGTATGGTGCAACTTAATATGAGCCTCGTCAGTTATTACAAAACGCCTCAAAAATGTCACAACAGTGTCTATCTGCTTAATAGCCCATTGTGAGAACTGCAACCTGCGGTCGAAATCTTCTTCGTTCAATATGCTGGGGCGTAGTCAGTTTGAATGGTTATATAACCCTGTTCATTCAGGACTCTCATGCCAATATCTAATTCTCTTGTTAGTGAGTGGTACGATATTCGGGGAGAAGGGGAAGGGCTGCTTCGATAGCGTCATTGACTGCTATGGTATGGTCCTCGTCTGTAGATGTGCTCGGACGCCCGCAATCTCTTCATCTTGAATAGAGCCTGTTTCCATGAATTTCCTCAACAGATTGGCGATCATGGCCAAGTATGGAGTGGGTCTGACTTGGTGCAGGATATGGAATTGGTCTGTAACCTGTTGAAGGGTTTAGGCATTGCTCCATCTCATGCCGTAGCGCAAAAACCAACTAAGCCCGTTCCTGAATAATGTACACGGCAGGCATTACACTGGCAAACTTCACAACAATGTGTAAACTGTATACTGTACACTATAAGAACGAGTTTACCGAACGAATTTATCGAATTACTTGGAACAAATGAGCGTGGAAGGAAAGTAATGTGGAATAAAATTACTGGATTATTAACCGTTCATCTAAGTAAGTTGAGGACTTTATTACTCTTTCTCAGTCGGACTGACTTTCGTTTTAGTTAAGACTTTTGGCCTAATGTGTCCTTCCATGCCTGCTCTACACTTTATAGGCCTACACGCTTTGTAGGCCAATACACTTTTTAGGCCTATCCTTTTTTTAGTACTTTTTGGGCCGCCCTGTAAAAGCCGCTCAGTTTTCATTAGCCTTTTGAAGTTTGTCTAGGAGGCACAAGCCTTGTATTACTTGTAACACTGGCTTCATTTAGGTAATGACGTAATTTAATTTCCAAAGGGGAATTTGCACAGCTTTGGGTTCGTTTTTGGTATAATTAGGTAAAGCATAAAATTATTATTTAATGGGCCAGTAAGTTTGGTAATTCAATCAGTCATTTCACGACGTGATTCAGTGGACGTATGCTTTTGAAACAAAACCAAAACACACCAGAAACTTCGATGGATTGCTCAAAAAACAGCAGTATTCAGTAAGCAATCCTCCCAGTAAGGGCCTCTACACTGGGCCACCAAGATGGTACCACCAATTGATTTGGTGGCACCGCCTTATGGTTAATGAACAATTAGCCTACAGCCACCATGGTGGCGCCACCAAGACCACCAGCAGCACTCATTTTGCAAGTTCAGAAAACACGGCAAGACGTTCTGGCAACACTGCCGGAACGCCCAATGTGCAGCATCCAACTGAAACAATGGAATCAAGTGGTGGCGCTGCCAGTTGGTGGCTTCCAAACTCGCATCCTCCAACCACCGTATTGTACTCCGCACGGCCAGTAGCACTGCCAAAGCAGAGTTTCGAGGGCTCCGTAGCAGCAATGGAACCATTTGATGGTGCGGTCATGGTGAGCCAGTGTGTAGAGGCCCTGAAGGATCCTCCAAAACCATTTTTTGCTTTAATACTTGCTTGTGATCATTGCGTTTATCAATTAGTTTCTGTGTAATTAGAACGATGGATGCTAATTAGTAGTAATTTCATTACAGACTGCTAAAAGATAAATGAGTGGTTCGCAACAGCGCTCGCATGGGTTTTTGCTTGGCACACGAAACGTTTTTTTTAAACTACAGTCAAAAAAAAAAATAATCCGAACAAGCATCAGCGCTTTCACCAAACATTTCCTGGATGCGATGATCACACCAGCTCAAACTCCATTCACATAATCGTCTCGAAACAAATCTTAGACCCGTTCAGATGCGTGTCACATGGAAAACCTTGGATCTGAAGCAAGCTTTTCTAAACGTGGCTGAACCTGATATCAAAACGTACACTAAATTGTAATCCACAACATTGTACGCTGTAACTGGAGTATTTTTTTTTTGTTTGGTCAAAAAATTAAAGCCATCGCCTGCAACTCGAAAATCGCGAATGAAAAAAAAATAATAATAATAACTATTATTAAACACCCTGTACCCACGTTAAATTTGTCACGACAGCTCTTGGGAACCATTAAATCAACTTTTATCGTTCAAAGTGATGGATTGCAGTGCAATTTAGTAAATGGACAGAGACGACATGTTTCATTAAGCATAGCTGCTTAATTGCAATGACGTTATCCACGTGCCTTGGCTGTTAACTACACCTAGAAGCATTCATCGAGCTGCTTGAAGCAGTTACTCGTTGGAATCTCTTGCAGGTCAGTAACGAAAAGAATTTGTTTAAGGGTAAAATGGCGTAAGGAGTTTATGAATGCATCCGTGGCCTTGGGAGTGTTCGCGCTGTAACTGGGCGCTTTCGTAAACTCATCCAACAACTCAGCGCTGCAGACCAACCTTATTAAAGTAGTTCCTAATGCTCGGTGAGTCTTCCAATACCGCAACGTGACGTCACCGCTGAAGGGTCGTATCATTGCTTACTGAATGTATAAGGATTAATGCTCGGTTTCTCGTAGCACACGAGACGCGTCGTCCAATAGGAGCGCTGAAGTGAAAGGACGAAGAACGAATTACCCCAATTATAACATTGATGAGTGTTATCATGACGCACAAAAACTTGGTAATCCTTTCATTATTAGATTAACCGGTATTGCAGCACTAACCAAACATTATTTTACGGTAATGGTGACTATTCTTAAAGTCTTCGGACGATTTACGACTACGTCAAAGAATCGTTTAACACATTTTAATGAGAATAGAAAACGCCGTAGCGTAATCTAGACACACGCCAGTGTATCGCGCCAAGTTAGGCAACAAACATCACAACAAACATCACATCAATTCAATTATCGAGGTTGTACACCATTGTAGCGCGACGCCATAGCGTCAGTGTCTTATATCCTGACGCATAGTTGGGCACATTTCAGGTACTTAAGGTACTTCAGGTACTTCTCGTCAGATCCCCGAAGTTAAGCAGCATTGGGCTGGATTGATACTTGGGTGGGTGACCGCCTGGGAATCTGGCTGTTGCAGACATAGGGCCTTAGAGCTTCGGGCAGATGACCAGGAGTTGTTAACGCTCGTTAAACCCTTGAAACCCTTTGAGGTACTTAAGAAAAAATAATAATGCGGTACAAAAAGCTTAAATTATGTTGAAATCGAGAGCAATGACCCACCTGACAAAAATGAATTCGTGTAAGAATGCCAGTTAAGCTGCTTTCAATGAAAAATCTGACCCTCAATAACGTTGAAAATGTGTTTCTACTAGTTACTACCTAGCTAGATAACTAGTCCGCTCATCCCCATGTTAAATCCCAAAGGGTGATTATTCACCGATATCGAGATAACGGGAAGGCTTCCAGCTATGAAATTGAACGAATGGCTGCAGTACGATACGCACTGCGTACCTTTTTATGGTTTGGAGCCTGGAGGTGTAACGGGGATGGCGTGGGAGGGCGCGTAAGTACGAAAATATTGTTGTAACCATTGTTAGTATTGTCGGCATTGTCTCTCATTGGACGGCCAACGTTCGGAGAATGAGAACGTGTTTACTGACGTGCTTGCCTAGACACACACTAGTGTATCATGATAAATCTAAACAACGTTGCAAAGAAATTGTATTCACGTCCAATTCACGAAAAATAAACCAACTGTAAAAACAAAGCAAAATAAACAAAGCCAAAAACTGGTAAAGAGGCCACCAAGTGGTTCGACCCTTCAAAGGAGTGATATCAACACACTTAAACTAAACTAAATAAAACAAATTACAACAAAATTAAAACCAAACCAAAACCTATAAAGAGGTGACTAAGTTGAGAATGGGTTTGGCCTAAATAGGTAAAGGGTAGTAGCAAATTGTTGAAAATCAATTCTTGTTGACGTGGCCCTTTATTACACATACGCACGGTACTGGAGTTGAGTCAATGCACAATTAAAAAAAAGGAGTGATATCATACCAAAAACTAAAACTGGTAAAAGGGGCCGCCAAGTTCTGAATGGTTCGGCCCTTCAAAGGAGTGATATCAACACACCAAAACATTCGCCAAGTTAATCTCACCACTTAATACTTAGAAGGTTAAATGAAAACTTGAACATTGCTATCAAAAGTAACAATGTTCTAGTTTTCATTTAACCTTCGAAATATTAAGCGGTGCGATTAACTTGGCAAATGTTTTGGTGTGTTGATATCACTCCTTTGAAGGGCCAAACCATTCGGAACTAGGCGGCCCCTTTTACCAGTTTTGTTTTTTTGTATGTATACAGTACAATACACGTGCACATTGGTTCTTCTTCTGAGCGAAATTCATGAAATTAAACCTCCGGAGACTTTGTTTTGTCGTCGAGTCCCATTGTTGTCAAACTTTAATAATTTGGTGTCAATGCAATTTTTTAAGCTTAAAATCCGCGTATCGCGCGTCACGAGTACCTTTCGCATTTCAATCCACATGCTAGAACAGTTCATTTTCGGGGTGTTCGCAGCGCGACTGGTGGCAGAATTGGTGGCTAACTGTACGACGCGTCGAATTTCTAACGGCATTTACAATAGGCCGTTTACATACAGGAAGCTATGATCGTGCACACATCGATTTTCCGGAGGCGGTTTTTCTGTTCAATCCATCGACTAAAGATGGCTGGCACACAGTAGTGCTTCGTTAGGATTGTTTACGTAAGCGTAATTAACAACTGTGGGAGATAGTCGTCACGCAGTATTCCCATTAAGCTAAAAGTGTGTAACGGATCACTCGATGATAAGTCATAAACGTTCTTATCGGCTGGTATTCAATGCAAACCCGATTAGCAACGCCCGTGACAACACAAGGGTTAATGGTAAGCAAATGATGGTGAGCAAAAACACTTCTTTCCTGACACTGGCCTCCATTTTACTCATCGATCATTCCAGCGAGTCCGATCATAAAAGACATCACTTTTGGTGGAAGCGGGCGATATTTGTGTAATCGGTCGGTGAGTTTTTCGGTAAGTTACGAAAATGACCAGTATAGCTTCATATTCCATTCCTTTGTCCCAAGGTCGTCTGTGAAACAAGGTACGGGTTTCGTTTTCTGGCTTCAGGCCATTGGATTCATCGTCGCCAGGATCTTATTCTCCCAAAGCTGAACCAAAATTGTGTAAACAGTCCGGCAAGTGTGTCTACCAGCGTTGAGCCAAGAGGCGATACCGTGATTTGTACCCCAGTCGGCCTTAGCTTGAAAAATCAATTTCCTCTCCCACGTTAAAATCGTTCAACGCTAAAAAAAAAAAAAAGGACGGCAACAGTCGGGTAAAAAATAAAACCCTTTCCCTACTGCGGGCTTTGTGATGGGTCTCTAAGGACCCCAAGCAAGGCGAGCAGTAACCACCAAGTGGTCAGCGAGTGGTCCTCGTTTTCAAACTATGTGAATGTTGGTCCGAATCCATAGACTGGCTTAATATAGGACTTTGAAAAATCATCAGGATATCGTGGTGATAGGGCTATTAACACTATTAACACACACTATAGGCGCACACACAGTAGGCGCACAGTATTAACCATTCTACTACAGGACTATTTGTTTATACAAACCACTCTGTTTCTCTGCCGATGTTGCTATATTCTTACGTTCTTCGTAAATATGGGTGTTAGACACATTTTGTAACGAATAGCCTTTTCTAAGGCCTACATTGAAATTTACAACTTACCTTCTGTGACGTTTTATCAATGAATCCATGAAGTGATAAAGACTTCCGGAGGAACTTTATGCACTTCTAATGAATCTTAGTTGACTTTCATTGCAGGATCGTTTGGTTTTGTTGTTTCTGTAAACTTTACATCTTTTTCTAATGTATTGCGGCTGTTTGAGATCTTTTCGTCTAGTATTTTCCGAGTTTATTTTTTTTTTCCGTTTAAAATATTGGATGTAACAAAAGTTCTTGACCGCAATTGAAGGTGAAAAGATGCAGAAATAGCCCTATCAGAAGTAGGCATAAGAAATATAATCTATCAGAAGTAGACATCATTAGCAAAGCAATAGCACCAAGCAAAAGTAGTAGACAACATTATACCACACGCATATGGTTCTCGTCGTGAAATCTGAACAATGGGCCATTGTTACAAAGACATTGTCGGGAAAACCCACTCTCCCAACATGGTGTTTCTATGGTAGTAGTGCAGTGTAGTAGTGTGTAGTGTGCGGTGTCGTTGTGGTTGTGGTTGACCCTTTTGATTGTATTACGATGGTTTTAATTGTATTTAGTTATGATAATGGGTGCATGGCTTAGGGCCAAAACCCGTAATAAACGTATAGTCTCCCAACATGGACTGTTTGTGCTGTTATGTAGAATCCGATTGTATTGCCTTTGGCCATTAGTTTGTAGAGAGGGCGCATAGCCATGGGCTTCAGCCCCCAGTAAATAAATTTAATTCTATTTAATTCAATTCTCCCAACATTGCATAGGGTCAAGGCCCCAATAAACGCATTTATTTATTCATTCTACCAACAATGTATTTGTCGAAGGAATAGTTGGTTTGTTGTCGGAAGGGGTATTTCCGAATCAAGGTAGAATGCAATGACACAAGCAAATTGTATGCTCATTAATGTTTGTTTTTAATACTTCTTATTTATACTTATAAGTAATATAACCAATGATCATTCTCCTTCAGGATGCTGTTTTCTTCGGTGGTACTTTGCTCTTAAACCATCGAAGTATATGCCTATTATTGCCTATTTAATAAACGTACAAAAAACGCCAATCACTCCCCTCCCTGCCTGGTTAGGGGAATGATTGTTATCAATCAAGTTAAGTTGGAAAACCTTGCCTGGTTTCGGTAATAAAAAACACATGGAAGTAATTGGTCGGTTAGAGTGTATTAAACCAAAGTATAAATTATGCCTAATCTACTCATCCTATAGTGCAGCGTCAAGTGACGTCATATTGGCTGCGAGACACCATTTGGAGGTAATAGCTACAAGATGCACTAGATTAAAATGTAACGGAAAAAACGGTACTTCTACTCAAGACAGTGCTTTGGGAGCGGATTTCTTAGGCTTAAAAGAACGTTGTTTTCTTCAACAACAAAAATCGCGCGTTATCGGCTTAAGAAATCCAGTCTAATAGCATTGGCTTCAATAAGACGATTTTTCTTTCTCCCTCCAGTGCTCCTTGCAGCTAACCCAGTTACTGGCTCCACCATAGAGTTATACACAATAATACTACGTCGTGTCACTGCCCTATAGTAAGTGAACATTGGATATTTAAGACTGGAAATTCGACAATGCACATTTTGATTAGATTATTTGTGCTTCGTTATGCACTACAGATGGTAATAAAACAAGTTAAGTAGAATTGCTGCCTCTGGAGTGGCTGTGCATTCGTAACTTGTTCATCATTATCTACTATGCTAATGTACTAATTAAAGTACTGCTTTAAATATTGATCTAGTTTCATGATCCCCACCTACTTTTTAAATCATTAATTGAATTAGTTTACGTAAATTCGACTGCCGTAAACATCAAACATTTCAACGTTTAATTGACCAAAGTTTTTCATGTACCCAAATTTACGAAACCGTTTAATATACACTATAGTTTGAATAAGGAAACGTTCTATTTTTAGAAACCCTTTACTAGTGCTGACTCTAAAAGACGATCATGATATTATCATTTCCCAGTTAGTATTGTCAATGCCCTCCATCTATTCACATCTTTCTGTAAGTAGAAACAATACGTACAAAGGAATTTTATTGTATAAGCTCCACACTTTTTCTTACTTAACATTCTTTAGCTAGCTGTTTTTGGTATCACATTGTTTCCACATGAGTCTATGTAAAAAAAGTAAATAGATAAAATAAATTGTGAATCACCTTTGAAACATTCTCCAGTCGAATTTATTATTTAGTCGAATTTTACGTAGTTGATTTTCAGCATTAGGGACCACCAAAATGTGATGCACTCCCCCCCCCCATCGCGATCCTAAAAAATTCTTATCCCACCCCCATTCAAGGTCCAAAAAATAATGTGACCCCCCCTCAAAAAAAAATGCGCTTTTTGTATACCCATTGAGACTGTTCGCAGATGATTCCTGTAGCCAAGATTAGTGCTGTAGCCGAACTAAGTAAGTAGCTCTCCACACCAATAGTTACCATCAGTTGTAATGAAACGTGTCTCGTTTTTAATGAAAAGACATGTTGGATTAAAAATGTTCTATAAAATGTTCCTTACACCCATCTCTGGTCGAGATTCATACAATAAGTGTGATGAACAGTAACACAGTTTGCTTGTATGCCCACAACCGTGACACAGTCAGCACCTGAGGGACCGAAGAAGCCAAGTTACCAGGTGTCAAGGAATTTCAACAAAGTTTTTTGTAAAAACTAGACTAGCAAAAATGCTGCTAATAGTTTCAAAATCTTCTAACACTCACATCATGAGGAAAATGTGTGACTTGCCCCCCAGAAGCTGAGACGTTTTTACAAATTTTGACTGCTCCAAGTGCCATTTTTGAGGTCCAAAAGTGAATTTTTCTTCCAGTTGGTCAGTGTGTTTTTGTACCCCCCCTTGCCGGGACCTGAAAAATTTATGACCCCCCTCGAGAGGGTCCAAAAACTTCATGACCCCCAATTTCCTCCGCCCGCCCCCTTCCCCCACCCCCATTCTGGTCACTATAAAAAGGTCTTAAAAGGATTTTCTTCATGCAAAGGCATCCTCTACAAAAGAATGAATTTGCTGGCTCACGTGTTTAGGAAAGGCTGTGTTGCTTATGAGAAAACAGTAGCAATTAATTGTACGCTGTTCAATTTTTCTTTTATGTCAGCTTAATTCATTAGTGGGTTAATTCTGAGCAAACCCATCAAAGACACAAATGATTACTCCAGTTAATATGCGCAGTTGTGGTTAAATAAAAAAAGAAATTCTAATGTCTCTTCATTCGTTTAACGATTCGTAGACGATCATCTTGCTGATATTTTAAAAGTGCACGGATTAATTCACCGTTAATTCAATTACGCAGCTGAAAGTTATTTAAGCGGTTCTAAAGAGTGGGTGCGTGGGTTTTTGCTTAGTGTACGGAACGTTTTTGTGTGTTTAAAGAAACATTCTGATTGCACGTTAGTGCTTTTCCCAAAAGCTTTCTGCATCCAGTGACCATATCAGTCCAAGCACCATTCACATGACCACCACGAACCCAACCAAAAGCCATAAGATGTGTGGCATAACTAAAAACTATGATATAAACATTAAACACAGAGTTCTATCCAGTGTGCAACATTATCACTCTGAACGTGGCTGAATCTTGCATTGTACATAAATATTGTACTTTATAATAATAATAATAAGTTCGTTGCAAACGCAACCGGAATGGCAAGGACCTGGTGGTCTCTAACTGCCATCCGAAGTTAAAACAAAAAATTAAAATTACAGAAGTTTAGGACTTCAAGAGTTTAAAACAAAGACAATGGCCTGGCTACAGAGGAAGGGTAGATGGTATTGGATTAGGGTCACGAATGCCTTACCACCAAGGTTAGACCTACCAGGGACACAATGGTTCCCGATGGCATCGCCAAACGTGAGGGGAAAAGCTGTTTCATTGTCAATGTTTCTTAAAAATAAAAATAAAATGCATCGCAGTTTAAAGCTTGGCCTAAACCAATTGTCAATCATTAACAAGAAAACAAAACATATAATAAAAATATTTATTTTTGCAATGACAAGTTTTATTTATCTGGAAAAAATAATGGCAATACCCCCATATCTGAAAAAAATTGAATAATGTGAATAAAAATCTGAGTAAAAAATTTTTTTTTAAAAGGGCATGTTACAATTATTGTATGACATCCTTGAGATTCATTCAATTAACTTTCTGCTGAAAGTTAATCGAATGAATCTCAAGGATGTTATAAAATAATTGTAACATGCCCTTTTTAATTTTTTTTATTTAAAAAATTCGAGGAAAACGTCCCAAGTGAGCCAGTTAAATTGACTGATTTGGTAAGTATTAGATTGGCACACGTGATGAGAAACAAAACATGCCTAAAATATCAGTCAGCTACTGACATTTGTGACATTTTAGTGGCTTCAATACCATTTGCCATTTGCACCGATATGTCAAAAGTGTTAACTGACAATTAATTCCATAAACCAAAGGAAATTAAAACGAAGAAAGAAAAGGAAAGGAAAGGATGTGCTTACCTCATTCAACCAAATTCCTTAAGATTGTGCGTGTTTACCTATAGCTGAACATCCTAGCTTTTACCTATGAACGAGTTCTGGAGGATGTAGCAACGAGAGGTTACCACGTGCATAAAAAAGTGCCGTTCTAAACGAAATCTGGATGAGCTAGAAGAGTTGTAATAGGAGCGTTTGCAAATGACTTAGGATGCTCAGGTAAACAGTTAGAAACGTAGTGACTTGAACGGATGTAACAAGGTAAACAAAAATTATGTTTAAATGTCCCCAATATGAGTCTGTGAGTTCATCAATGTTTCATTTGAATAAAGCCATTATAAGGTAATGGTGAACCTAATTTTCTTCATTCTGCTGTAGCCTACCATAGCTTCCTGCATGTAAAAGGCTTAACGCTCGGTTTCACGTAGCACGCGTGATGCGTCGTCCAAGTGGTGCGCTGTAGTGAAAGCACGACGAACGAACTACCCCAATCATAGCATTGATTAGTGTTAGTAGGACGCACAAAACGTGGTAATCCTTTCATTATTAGATTTACAAGTGCTGCAACACTAAACGAACATTATTTTACGGTAATGGTGACTATTCTTGAAGTCTTCGGACGATTTACTGCTACGTCAATGGATCGTTTAACACATTTTTAATGAGAATAGGAAACGCTCTAGCGTATTATACAGTACAATATACAGGAGACCTTTGTTCTTCTTCTGTTTGAAATTCATGAAATTAAACCTCCGGACACTTTGTTTTGTCGTCGTGTGGAAAAAGAGGTACGTAGCATGAAGCCATTGTTGTTAAAATGTAATAATTTGGTGTCAATGCAATGTTTTAAGCTTAAAATCCGCGTATCGTGCGTCACGAGTACCTTTAACAGTTCAATCCGCATGCTAGAGCAGTTCATTTTCGGCATGTTGGCAGCGCGACTGGTGGCAGAATCGGTAACTAACTGGACGACACGTCGAATGTTTAACATTAAGCCTTTTACATTCAGGAAGCTATGAGCCTACAATACTTGCATAAGTGTAAAAAAAAGCTGCAATCCATATCTGATGAATTTCTTTTAGGCCAAGTGCTTTGGGTCCCGCTCCGGATATATTCAAGAACTCTCCATCATCATCCCAAATAATGAATCGAAGGAAAATAATTCACCGAAGACGGTCATTGTCTAAACCTAAGGTGTGCTCCAAAACACCAGAAAAATCCCAAGAACAGCAGAGACATATGTCTGGGCATAATCCAAATGTCCTTTGTCGCAGTTTGAAAGATTTGGGGTTGCATGGTTTGAGCAATGCCTGCGACCCAAAAACGTCTATCTTCAAACGAGTGTTTTGGGGCATCTTGTGGTTATCGTTATTTACTGCTTTCATTATCCAGTGTGTTTTGAGTCTGCAGCTTTATCTTTCAAACCCAACAACTGTAAGTACCCGGCAACAAATAAATAATATGGTATCACCCCCCGCCATTACTATCTGCAATATGGATAACACAGGAGGAATCGTATCTGTTTGGAGGCCAGAATTGTGGGATCGTTTTGGCAACATATCGTACGAAACAGCAACCGAGTTAATGAAGAAAACAAACATGAGTATAAGCACATTGTGGAATATGACCCAACTTGTATTTGACAGTTTGGAATATGATGTAACAGCGGTAAGTGATTTCTCGTTTTTTTTCTTATCAGGAAACAATGCCTCTCTTTTCGTGCGTTTTCGTGCGTTTTTCATTAGTTGTCAAAGGTAGAGATAAAAACTGGCCAATCAGATAATTTTTAGGAATTTGGTGTTTTAATTAAAGACCTAACTCCTAAACTTTCGACACCACAATTGGGTTTTTTATTGTAGCATGCTAAAAATACACACAAAACAAAAAAAATCACAAGTTCGTACTTCTAACTACTTTTTTTTTTACTTTTGCATATAACATTTTGAACGGTGACAAGAGTATAAGAGTACACTAGCCGAGTCACGTGCTGACGCTCGCTCATTTGACGTCGTCTCGCTTTGCTCGAGGACATTTCTTTTGCACAGTCTTAGGCAAAAAATCGATTTGTCAATTAATCAAGCAATAATGATCATTATAGTGTGCGTTTTCGTAAAGTTTCAGTTCATAAACAATCTATAACTTGTGCCTTCAATTTCATTTCTCTTTGTTTATGCTAATAAGTCTTCTTACTAATTTTGCATCCTGATCACTGATGTGAGCAGATTATTTTTTTATTTAACTACATTGTGATGTTTAAGCTGCACAGTCCCGAATACCAGGAACTGCACGTCGCCAATTTTTGTTATTATTACCAAGACCCTATAAATTCTTGTACCACCCACACATAGGGTTTCTTGTTTCACTTATTTTAAGAATGTTTACTTTACGTCCTACTTTGTGAGGTTTAGTGTTTTAGTGCATTAATTCAGTTCTCCCCACCCCAGTGGCGAAATAGTTGTAAAACATCAAAAGGCAATGACGCATCATTAAACAACGATTAACTCAGGGGGTTTATTGTTGTCAGAGTTCGTGCGGTTTTATTGAAAGTCAAGCCCTAACCAGACTGGCTGCTCGCGGCTGCACGGCGACGCATTATGGTGCAAAAAAGACGTCAATACTCGACGTTAACGCAACACTAACCACACGATTGCTGCAATTTTGACCTTGTGGGGACGTAGTTACGCATCTCTTCGCACGAAATTTTCTTCTGTCTGGAGAGGCCTTCAGGCCTACACGCAGCACGAAATTGTACCCATAAACCATTCGTGTTTACCACAATTCGCTGGACTACTGCTGAGTAGTGCACCAGATGGCATAAAGTGTACACTTCTGATCGAATATCGATCTTTTACAAACGCAAACGAAAAAATACTTAAAAAAAACAAAATTTTTTTTTTGCTGTGAACTGGAAACATAACAAACTAGTTTTCCCTCGTAGTTTTCTTTTGAAAACTGTAGTGATTGTGTGCCGCTACAAACTGTGGCTCCATCTAGGAACACCTAATTTAAACATAGATAATTTGCTTACTGAAGACTTAAAACTTCAAGATTGCTTCGTTGGTACAAACCTAGAAAGTTATACATTAAAGCTGATACCAAGAGTAGGTATTCTGTGTAACGCAAAAAGTGCTTAAACGGTTTTTTAGCAAAAAATTACTTTGAAACTTTACAGTTTTTTTTTTATTAGTCAAATTGAAAATGTGTTAAGCGGTACGTTGTGAGAACTACCTTATTCAAAGAAACTACCGGTTTTTTCCTTTTCGGACTTTCACACCTAAATTTTAAGTGCCAATGTTTTTCTCTCTCTGTAATCATCACCATTTTCCTTTGTGGGAGAATGATCGTAGAGATGGTAACAACACGTATTCAAATGTTCATTCTGGATATTCTATGGGGTACTTGGTCTCGTTTTACTCCTCTTCAGAGTTCATGAAAAATATTCCTTAGAAAAAATATGTCTGTTTATCTGTGGGGACAGACCCTGTATTTAAATGTGTTGCTGGGTATTATACACAAAACCTTCCAGCGTTGTTAAAATTGTCAAATTATGGGTCAAACCTCAAACCCTTCAGTGTTAAATTCTATGTAAGTTGTCTGGTAAACCTCAAACCAATCCAGGGGTAATTTATTAACTTTAAATGGAGCATATGATTTCACATGCGCTCATGGTACCTCTTATTCTGACACTTATCGCAAGCCTAGGTCACACAGTGTGCACTCAGGGGTCTTTTCCGATGTTTCCCCAGATAAAAAAGATTAACGCTATGTGGACGGCGGACTGGTTAGAGCATTAAATGTCGAGATTATGTCATTTAACAGTAACAGTTACAAAAACAAGACTTGTATTTTCATTTTACTCAAATTCAGAAAAGGTGCGTACGAAAATCCTGCTTAGGCAGCACAGATCACCGAAAAAGTTTATTTCAGTAAAACTAGTGTTCTTCAACTTTATGAATTTTTACGTTAATTTAAAATTTACGACAAAACCACAAAAACGAGCATAAAAATTAGCAATTTTATTTTACGTGAAAACAGTGGAAAAAATAACTTTGTATTCACATCCAGAGATAAAAAAAAGTATCTCAAAACTTCGACTGTGCATATTTTAGCAAATGTAAGATGATTGCATGAATAGTGAATGTTCTTTTCAAATTTTGATTACATAACTTGTCAGCTAAGTTTTTGGCATTCCTGGGTGAACTAAATTTTTTCTTTCAGCTTTTATTTGGAGTTCAACATGAACTCCACCTTTAATCTTCTATGATTAGTCCCGGTATCCAAAATCCAGATTAGTTAGGATACCTGGCACCAAAAAATCAAAAACTCGAGGACTCAACGTTTTTTTTCTAAGCGCTCGTCAGCGCTAGGCCTACACTCAACAGCTTTCAACTTTGAACCTGTGAGTAATTCCACGAAAAATGGACAAAAACGACTTCTGTTTTCAAGCCTTAATCGAACCAAACTCTGTCTACGATCCTATGGAAACAGAACATTAAAATTCATTATCAACATCTTTCTACAATGGTTTGAAAAATGTCTTAAACTGGACGTCACCGCACGCAATTCCCAAGTCGCCATTTTCAAGACTTTGTACATATGTATTTATTTTCCGAATTTCTTTCAGGCAAAAGCCGACTAGCTTAGTTGTGTTTTAGGAGAGGCTGCTAATGCACTTAACCTCACATACATGTACCAAGAAGACCAACACTTGACGTTTTCATTTCATGCTTAGGTCATGATTTTAGTGTGTACTCTCTTTATTATCTGCGGCTCTAATAATAATTTAGCGTTTTAGCATTTTTATAAACAACCTGGTTTATTTTAATCTTTTGCTTAGTGCTTTAAAAAGCAATTATTAACGTAATTTTTTCCTATGAACTTTACCTTGTTTAAAAACGGCAAAACCTGTTATTATAATTTTCCAGTTTATCTAATGTTTTATTTCAGAAACTCCGACCATAGTAACCTCATCCCAATGTACCGAAAGCCTTATCCTTCTATTAATTATGCAATAGATCAGATATATTCCTGCTATTAAACAGTCTTTTCAATTTGAGTAACAAACTTCGTTCCTGGCGCCCCCCCCCCCCCCCGCCATGTCCTTCAATTTTATTTTCAAATCAGCTTAACTGCCAATGCTGGAAAAGGCTTTGCATGCTCCAAGAGTCGGCAATTCCTTTGCTCCAGGTGCAGCCCCATTTCCCTCCCAATAAGAGCCCCGTAATTATTCATATTGTCAATTTACCATCCAGTCCCAGCAGAGCGGCTACCTCGTTCGTCCACGCTTTCCCTTTACCTTCTAGAGTGAAGGTCGACCTTCTTCTTTTCTTATTTATGGAGATGAAGGTCGAACGGATTTTTTTCTTATTTATGGAGAACTCGGTGTTCTTCTAAATAATCCAGTTATCACTTAGTATTATCGTAGAGCAGACTTCTTTTGGGTTGAGTACCAGATAATTTCTATTTGACGAAAATTTGATCTTCTGCTAGGCTTTAGAAACAAAACTTTCACTATTTTGCAAATGTAAGATGCATCTTGTAATCTAGAGAGTTAAGACGACTCACCAATTTTTCTGATCAAGATTTTGTGGTTTGTAAAAACTTAAGAATAGTTCTATGTGCCGATTTTAATGTAAAAGCCTAGTGTGGTTTATTTAAAAGCTTTCAAATATTTTTTATAACAACTAGTCATTGAATGTAAAGTGTTTATAGTTTAACATCTCCTATTAAAAACAAAGAGTTGTTTTAAATGATAGTTTGACTTCGAGTTCGATTTAATTGAATGAGTTAAGTAATTAGAAACTTTTTATTTAAACTCTTAGCTAGGCAACTAAACACCGACCGTGGTGGCAGTGAAACCATGATTAGCTAGTACTTCAGTTATACGATATAACTTAGACGCTCTACTCCTAACCGTACGGTTGATACTGCTGTGTTGTTTTACCGCAAAAGTAAAAACAATCACTCCAAAAGTACTTATTCGCAACTACACCAAATGTCGGTTCTGCCTCAAGCACCTCCTGAGCACAGGTAGCGCTGCTACAGAGATTTCTAGCGTCGAATCGTAGCTGTCCAAGTTTCTAAATCTCTGCTGTTGCCGTATAACGATAAAAGGTACATCTTGCACAAAAATGACGACACTCTACCTATTAGCCATTTCGACGCGGATATGCCGAGGGAGTACAAGATGATTTTCCACACATTACAGAGATGTTAAGAAACCCAATCTAGATCTTATCAGACATCTGTAACTCCTGAAAAATTTTAAACTACCATACAGGACAGACTGTACGTGACAAACACCTTCAAGATTGCGACAGTCAACAAGAATGTAACCAACCGTATGTGGCCGTCGACACCAATGAGATTCAGGAGGAATAACCCCACCTCAACATGAAGCAGTCAGTACGGTTGATGTGACCAATACGCAAACGGGCAACACCACTTTTTCCCGGTGACTACAGCAACAAGTTGAGTGCCATTCCTGGACAGTGCCCTTAATATCCCATAACATATTGCCGTATTGTTTGTCCACAAGAATTGCCAAGCAGCGAGTAATCTCATACGTAGAGCTGGAAATGCGTCCAATGGAACAAGGCAAATATCCCTGTCAAAAGAACTAGCAAGGGCATCTTTTCTGCAGCATCCAATCAAATGATCCTATTTCTGTTACACATATGTTTTTGAAACTTGTATTTAACAAACACGTCTATGTTTAGAATGTGTGCTACTATAAAATAAATACCAGCCTATACTGTTTTGAAATATATTACTACCGCATTGTTTAAACCATAACTGCCTAGATACGAACATACACCTTCAACGTATAACAGCGAAAAACTAAGTCCCAGCGCGAGCTTTGTGAGGGGTCCCCGGGGGCCCCGAGCAAATCGGCCAGTCACAGCCCAGTGGTCAGCGTCGTCGGCTCCACACCAAGAGAATGCCGGTTCGAATCCGAGAACTGACCCAAATACCATATGGACTCTAAAAAAAAGGGTGTGAAAGTTCTTTCAGGCGGTTATGGGTTATTGGTCGCAATCAATTATTTTCTCAACCCTCAGTTATTGGTCGCAATCAATTATTTTCTCAACCCTCAGTTATTGGTCGCAATCATTTATTTTCTCAACCCTCAGTTATTGGTCGCAATCAATTATTTTCTTAACCCTCAGTTATTGGTCCCAATCAATTATTTTTTCAACCCTCAGTTATTGGTCGCAATCAATAATTTCTTAACCCTCAGCTAAAACAATTGCGTTGCTGTGTAGGCCTATGTATTTACAATGTTGCATACTACGTACTAATATTTTGTATTAAGCACATTTATAAAATATGTAGTAAACGCATTAAGTACTGAATAGCCTAGTTAAAAGTGGTCCGGATAAGTGGGCTGTATAAGTGTGCTGAAAACAAAGATTGCATTGGTATGATTAGAAAGCAGTGTTGAAACTGGGCTAACACGGAATTATCAGCTGACTTTACAACAATGAAAAAGGAGTATGTTCATAAATATAAAGATAAATGTACAGAATAAGTAGCCATACTACGATTGCAATCATTGTTAACCATTGAGCACTGTTAAATAAACCGAATTAAACAATGGTCAGGCAGAAAGTTGATAATTAAACTTTATGATTTAAACTGTTGCAGTGGTCTTATAATAAGAAGGAAGGCAACGTTGTTGAAAAATTTGAAGTAATCACAATCACTGGAATTTGCATTACCTTCAAGCCATGTAAGTTATATGTATATATATATATATATATATATATATATATAAACTTGTTATTTTTGGATTCAAGGCTGTCTGTTCTAATAATGAAAGTTGATTGTCATACTACTTAATTTAGTAAATGTCAGAATTCACGCCTTTAGGCTATTTTCGTGAGTCACTTTGTGACGTGATGTCATTTTCGTGATGTCACTTTGGTACTTTGGCATCGTCAGGTCATTCCGCCGGTGCCTTTAGTCATAAGACTACCGAGCACCGTCAGAATGGCCCTCAAAGCTATTCACAAAGGATGCGCCATTGTTTGATCGGTCAGTATATACCTTGCTTTGACCACTAATTGCACCAAAATTTTCTTTGCAGTTTACTTTCAATATTTTCAAAATGAGTGTATAATAATGTCTGTGTCCGAGTACCAGGCCTGAATTCGAAGAGAGGCAGATCCTGCAGGCGAAAGTATGAACGATCTTTAATTTGCGAATTCAACGAGTTTTCGGATAATATGGAAAATGCCGCCCTCTATGAATGGACTTGGTAAAGCGTTATTTGACTGGGTCCACTTTAATGATATTCATGCTAGTGAGGGAACCAAGCAGATACTTTGGTGTACTTTGCTAGCGGACAAATGTAGATCTGATATGCCCATAGTTTAGTGTAAGCATTGGCCAAATAAAGGCTAAGTCTTTGGATTATTATTAGGTAAAACTATCGTTACTTATGATTGTTTGGCTTGCAGTCAAATGATTAATTTTTACTATTTTAATCTAGGGAAGCTACACTCCGTAGTAGTTTATAACACTAACATTGCGTAAGGGTCATAAACAATGGACCATTGTATGTTGGCAGCAGCATGCAGTGGTAACAGCCACCCAGTGGCTGGGTGACGTTACGTTTTATTTATACCCGGAGGAGATGGCGCACATCTTTAATACGGGATGCGGGAAGAGGCTGAAAATAACGAATAGCAACTAAAATGTGTTAGTAGACGAAATGCTGTTAAAATACATATGATACGTAGCATATAGGCCTACATAAGAAAGACCTAAATTATGAAAAACGCCAGCAAACAGCAGTAGGTTACCTCATATCAAAAGGCAAAAAGCCCAACATTAGCCGATTAATGGACCCAGACTTTTAATGAGCATCAACCTTAATTTGACATCGCAACCTACGAAATACATACTACGGGAAAAATAAGTCCCAATGCGCAACGCCAGCTTCGTGATCCTCGTCTCCTAACTAACGGAGAGATTGTTCTGACCTAAGATACACTTTAAAACAATTACTAGAAGTCATTGTGCCACATTAAGGGGTAATGCAATATTTTCTTTTTCCTGATTAAGCCTTGATTTAGCATCGTATCTTATGGAATACATACTACAAACACAGGAAAAATTAAGTCCTAACGTGCATTGCCAGCTTTGTGAAGGGTCCCCGGGTTAACATTGCCACAGTAAAGGGTAACAAGTATGGTAAAAACGTTTATATGAACGTAAATATAAATTTAAAATAAATTTCTATTTGATAGGACCAAAGTCTGTTTCCTAGTTTAAAAATCTATTTAACATAGCAAATGCTAGACAAGCACGCATTGATAATAGGCCACGGGAACATAAATAATATAGGTTGAAAAATGTGGTGCTTATTTTCCTGTTAATAAGTGCTTTATATCCATCAGGACCAACTAAATGGCTTGGCTTGGTTTATGTCTGGTAAGCACCAATGCAAACGGTCTGCGTTAAAGACTGGCATTGTGACAAAACAAGATACGCTAATCTTGTATCTTGCGTTCTCACAAGGTGAGTCTTTAATGCAGACTGTATGTTTTGGTAACCCTTTACTTTGTGATTTCTTCTTAATTTATGGCAAGAATTAACAACGTCTGTCTGGAGCAAATGTTACTGCACTGCTTGTGGGTGATCTCGTGTTCTGCAAGGTTATGGCTTGAATATAAGCATTATAAAAAATGGCACCTAATACTTTAGTCTTTCTGGAACATCGATAACACAGTCACCATTAACAAGCAATCCAAGGAGGAATCTAGTAACACCCATAAAAAAACAGAAGTGAGAAAAAGATTTACCTTGTCCAAATCACAGCATGAGAGCTTATCATTTTCATAGTAGAATAGATTGCTCAGTAAACATCATATAATTACAAATTTACTGACAAAACAGATGTTTCCTAACAACATTAAAAGTCAGCCTTGTTTACAGCAAACTTCATTAGAGCATCGGAACTATAGCGTCACTGCAAAGTGGTCTGATTTCACTATTTTAAATTAGTCAAAGAAAATTTCATGGACTCATGGGTGTTCCCAATAACTGAAAGCAATGGCCAAGTAACATCGGCAAGGCTATTTGGCCAAAATTAATACTACCGATGCTATCGGTGTCCGAGTATGCTTCAATCAGCATCTGCAGTTGTAAAGCCACTATGTGATTGAAGCCACTATCTGTTACAACTTCACCATCGAAGGCTACCTTGTCCGTATTGGCAAGCACTAGGTCTAAAATCAATTAGCCTTGATTGGGTTCCATTAGCATCAAAACTAAATTACCTTCTATAAGGAGATGAAGAAATTTTTAGTGAATTGTACAGGGTGCTCCAACCTGTGTCCTATCGACTGTTGAGAGGTAATATTTGCCAAACATAGTGTTGGACTAAATAACCCTGACGACAGTATAAACTGAGAGTTGTCACTTCAGGAGAGAGTTGTAATTATTCAGCAATTATTGTTGATTAACTCACATCAAGCACTGAAATGCAGGCAAAACACTGAAAATCATATTTTGTACAATCTGATATTCAGTGTTTTGCCTGTATTTCAGTGCTTGATGTGAGTTAATCAACAATAATTGCTTTTCAAGTGTCACAATTTTTGTTAATTACCGCAAAAACGAGTTTGGCCCTCTTTGGCCTATGATGCAAACTCTCATGTTAGCCTGTACTTGGGCCTTGGCTTCAATGTAAAATTTAAGAAGATACTCATCTTACGGACAGATTTCTCATCATAACCACTCTGTGTACACCCAACAAAACTAATATTAACTGGCATAATTTCCATTGCTAAAGCCTCAGTGTCCAACCAAACAAGGTGGGTCACGAGAGCCATTTCCTGAAGCCAGCAGCAACCCCACTTGCTTAATATCTGGATACTTCCTGGATAACATCCTAAGAATGCCCTCTCCCCAACGATCACTGAGTCAGTAACACTTGGACTTAGCCAGAATTCTACCACGAACAAACAAGCCAAAGTGATATGAAAACAACAGCAAAAGGAATTTAACTAGAAGACGGCAACATTTGGCTTCGTGGTCGTGAAGACAAGAAATAAAAGTCAGCCCATGACTGGCAATGAAAGAACCACGGTAGACATCCAGCAAACAGTACTGTTTTCTGGATGTCTACCGTGGTTCTTTCATTGCCAGTCAGGGGCTGACTTATATTTCTTGGAATTTAACTAGGTTTACAGACAGGCTACGTGCATTCAAAGAAATAGTTCAAATAGCTGTCTGTCTGCTTTACTGCTGTTTGTTGAAATCCTCTGGGATGAGTTGCGTTTTCCTGAAAATGTTATAAAAAAGAGTGATATTGTCTGTCCTATATAAAACCGGGAAATATTTTTTTGTTGCACCAATTTTATTCACAAAGACAAAACTTCGAAGTGATGAACAAATAATGACTGGGCCACAGCGTGGACACTAGGGGGGGGGGGGATTGAGGCACTAGGGTACCAGAGTGTTTAGTCCCTGACACATATAACACTGAGTCAGTCTGCACTGTCTGACCTTTTATTAAAGTGTGAGACGTTCCTTGTTTGTTATTTAGTGGAGATGTTTAATTAAACTCAATCCACGAACAACGACTTGGGCATTTTGAAAGGACCTGCAGGTATTTTCTCCAGGCCAAGAGAGATACATTGTTACGCTGAGTGATTGATTGTCTGAAATTTTGTTATGGCCTTTGTTAAATTGGGACTACGATTTTATTAGTTTGAGATGCTGTCATGTTTTTACATGAGCATGGTAAACTGTATTTTTACTTTCCTGTTTTCCACTGCTTCTTCCTTTTTTCTCTTATGTATTGTTTGTTTCTCAACGTGATGGAGCTTAGTTTTTAAGGAATGCAGCAGTTAAAATGTTTATTTAGAATTTCTACCTTTAAGTCTGTTTAATGCAGAACGTTACTTTCTCACAACAGCGAGAGTTGAAACAAAATGATGCAAGTCTAGAAAAATAAAAGATGTATTTCGGACCAAATACGAAGAATGTCTTTATAAAAAGAACTGAACATTACGTGCAAACACCAATCAATTGGGATAATATAGAAATTATCTCTAGAAGAATTTAGGAAAATTCAAGAAATACATCGGAGTAATAAGGGAAGGGAGACTATTTTATTAAATTTCAGATCGTAATAGAAGAGAAAAGTTGGACTTCGACCTCCATACCAAAAGGAAAATAATGTAAAAAATATTTTGGAGGCGCCTACCTCGACATAAAGTTTAATATATAAGTAAATGGAAAAAATCATTAATTCCGCAAAAAATATTTTTGACTAGTTTAAAGTACAGCTTTTTACATTATCTCATTTAGTAATCTCAGAATCCGCTTAATGAAGCCAAAATTAGAAACAGTTTTTTTTTTCCCAGAAAACAATGTGAATTATCAGCCACCGAAATAGGGGGGAAAAAAAGAGGTTTTTGCCAATTTTACGCCGTAAATTAGGGCAAAGTTAGGGACAAAATATTTTTCAAATTTAATTCTGGGTTCTTTTAGTAGTCTCCGAGAGTACCGTACGAGATAATGTAAAAAGCTACATTTTTTAAATAAGTCAAAATTTTTTTTTCAGAATTAGAGATTTTTCCCATTGACTTATAATGTTAAACTTTAGGCCCAGGTCGGCACCTCTAACAATTTTTTAGATTTTTTCTTTTGGGGTAGTGATTAGTAGGTCGAAGACGAACTTTTCCGCAATATTATGATTTGAATTAAAAAAAAAAGCATTATTTTGATCCACCCTAGGAGACATGCACTACCTGCATCTGTAACCAATATTCAGTACATCGAGTGTGTGTGATGCATTGGGTAAGAAATAAATTATATGAAGCATGATCGAAGGTAATGGAGTAAGCAAAACGAACAATATGACAAGTTGAACCATTAACATAACAAATGGTTACTGGTTGTCAAATACTAAGGATGACTAGGCACAAACCAGAAAAGCCAGGTGCTACCAGATTACTGAAGCAACATTCTGGTCGTTTCCTAAGACAAGGTTGAATTGAACCAAGAGCTTGAACCAGGTTTACTGCCAGGTTGTCAGGCGGTCTAAACTCGTATGATTAACCATTTCTAATGTTATAATGTTTTTAACGTGTGAGTGCTAACTCTGTATACACATTACATCGTTTCACGCTATATGTCACTGCACTGAAAGAAACAAATTTCTTCTTTTCGGGGTTTATGACAGCAATAGCGATGCCCTGCACAGGAAAACAAGCATTCCTATACATACAAACTGATGGACAACTTCCGGGCACTCTGTATAACGAATTTGCTGTAAGTATTTTGTTTAAGTGTAAACTAACTTTTTTGTCCATTATTGAAAATATCAATATTTATTTTGCATGCTTGCCAGCAACTTAGATTTCTTATTTCTGGTCTACTAATTTCACTTTCCATTAGCTTTTCCCCTAGCAAATTAAATGTATGTAATTTATTTAACGTAGTGTTTCTTTTCAAATTAAGAACAACAACTGCAACGTTTCGAAGTGTTCCCCCGTCATTATCAATTCAATGTGGTTAAGAAGCCAAAGTGAAAAACACACTTAAAAATCATACAAATCACAAATTATGACAAAGCACGTAATAAAAGCTTAAAGTGGCCCTAAAGAAGTTTAGAAACTGTTAGTAGGAGAGCCTGGCCTCTTAGCTGCTAGTTCAGGCGACAAGTTATGGAAGTGGACCTTTTCCCTTTCTATTTATACAAGGTGGCCCTGGTGAGAGAAATTGGAGATTACTACTTTTTGTAAACTTGAAACATAATTTTAACGCGCAGTTTTCCGACGTAGTATGGGTGTGTACACTGTACTGTAGGATTTTACATGAGAAGGCAGTTTAATATTTAGCCCTATATATTACCATACTATGGGCCCTCTTTCAACAATGCTATAGGTAAAAATTTATATTTATTGCAATAATACTACACGTAAAAATGTATACTTATTACAGCAATGCCATAAGTAAAAATGTATATTTATTGCAACAATGAAATTGCTGTGGCTACATAGCCATTAGCATCATAATTTTTATTAGTAATAAAATACGACAAATATTTGGAACTTATTTCTAGCCCAGCGGTTTTGAGGGTAAATGTTTTTACTAGGCATGCCGGCAAATGATTTTTTCTTAACATCACCCGTGCCGTGATTACCAGAACTGTGCTAGGGATTATGCTCGCATCGGGTTTCACAGTCAATGACTTATTCTCAAATTTCGCATCGTCAGTGGCAGTGAAGTTGTGAAAAACTAGATTTTCATTTAGCTGGTGTAGAAATCACACGTCTCGCCTACTGACTCAACGCCAGTTGATACACAAGTCGGAAAGTTAATGGCTTTTAGCTTTGCTGTGGCAAAATAAAATTCTGGCTATGCTGAATCAACTGGTCTGGATCCAGGAAATGAAACCCACAGCTTCTCTCCTCGACGACTTTCTGATAAGGGAAAGCTCACCCTATGGGCTCGAGCGATTCTGGCTTCTCGTACGTAAAATTTTTGCAATAAATCACTTACTGTAACCCATTGTTGGAAAAAGTATGGCTATAACTATTACCAAGAATTTATAGGGTTGGGGAGGAGAATTTTTAACTCTAAAAAGTCACTATTGAAACGTCTTAGATCCATTCCTATTAGTTCCGTCCGAGTTTTCAGAGGACGTCACACGTTACATCTGGTAATTTTGGCTCATTTTCCAGCCCAAATCTAAAGTAGACTAAATTACAACTAACCTAAACTAAATAATAATTAAATACAAGCTAGTTTCGTTTAGTTCAGTTTAATTTTAGGCTGGAAACTGAGTAGAAATTTTCACGTAAAACTAGTGGCGCCCTCTATAAACTTAGACGGAACTAATTGAACTGGATCTAAGACGTTTCAGAACGGGTCTCAAGTTACAAATTCTCCTCCCAAACCCTATAAATTCTTGCTATTACTTATTACCGTACTTTTGTCGTTTTCATTGTTGTAAAGTATCTGCATAAAATCCTTTGACCCTTTGTATAAATAACTAAACCAGATAGTTACAAGGGCAATAGCGCGCATGATAAGTTGAAAATGTACACTTTTGCAACAATACCACGAGTGATATGTTAAAAGTGGGCACTTTTGCAAAAATGTTATTTCACGAAAACAGCGTAGCGCTACATAAAGACTAAATCTGAAAACTGTCTGCCATCTTACGAAAAATCTCCCTGTGCACACTGATTTTGTGCTGGTAAAGTTGGCATTAGAAGTATACGTTCCCATTTAATAAAAAAAATCGAGTATCTCTCATTTCTCTCATTGGGGTCACCCATTATAAGCTCCAAGGCAAAAATCTCTTTTCCTCATTTTTCATCTGTACAAGTAGACCAGAGATCAGGCTCTCCTCTTTGTAGTTTCTAAGCTGACTGAAATCGACATTTCTTACAAGCTTAATTCTTTTCCAATTTTTAAAACTTTAAAGTTTACTTTTGACTTTGGCTTCTTGGCATTATGTTGCTTGATAACGATGCGGGGAAATGCTTCGAAACGTCATAATTGTGTAATTATATGTACACGGTACTGGCTATGTATGGGTGTTGCTGTGCTGCAGATGTGGTTCCTTTACTACTGTGCACAACAGCAATCTATCTATCTTTCCTATATGTATATATATATATATATATATATATATATATATATATATATATATATTGTATATATTGTATACTATGTATATATTTATATATATAGTATATTGGCTATTTGAGAAGACTTGAGGGATCCGGCTGATTATGCCGGCTAATCAGCTGTATCCTGGAACAATCACCAAGAGGGCGAGTGGGTTCATTCTCGGCACGGTAGCAAAGAAAAAGGGCGAGCGGCTGACAATGAGAACGGATATGAGCTCTAACAATTAAAAACAAACACAATATAGCTTCAATAATGCTGCCTATTAAGAGTTGAATCGGAGGGAATCAGCTTGAACAGCGTAACATACTAGTTCAATAAATTCTTCTTACGGCTGTTTCAAATGCTCCCTTCAAAAGACAAGTCATTTTAAAACAAATTCCTTCAAACTGTGCTTTAATTAATTTATACGTGCATGTTGCCTACAATGAATTTATTGCCTATTTATTGCCCACTGTGTTGCTTACAATGAATTTAGTCTTTAATAATAATAATTAAAAAACCAAATGTTCAGATAAACGTCATTTGATACTGATGTATCGGGACAAAGCTAGGTAGTTTTGCTAAAACAATCTTAGAATTTACGATCACCCAATGTGTGTATTTCACCTGATGTTACATTTTCTGTTACGTAGGTTATATTTCATACTGAATCGGAAATACCCCTTCTTCGTTACTATGGCCATTTGGAACACGGTGTGTTCTTACCTTTTAAAACTGGCATGACTGCAGTATTACGAATAGAAGAGGTAAAGGTTTAAAATTGTTTCAGGATGAATAAACATTTTACCCGTTATTTGTTACCAAGTAAGCGTGAAATACTTTGAGTCACCATAATTTCGGGCAGAATAATTACATGTACCACAACAAGCGTAAACAAGATTTTTTTTACTAGAAATTAAAAATCCTTCATTTTTAAAAATCTGAATTGCTGGTTGGAGTTCCTGCATGACAATGAACGTTGAGGTTGTTCTGCAGAGAAACCTGATGATCACTGCGTAATTTTGCCAGCACAACCACAATGCAAGCTCTTGCCTACTTCGGGAGCAAGGGACGCAACTTCCCCCCAATCAGAGTTATCTGGAGGCATAAAATGTTGGATTTTTGAAAAACAATCCCTATCATTTGTTGACGTGAAAACTCATAAGAAATTGTTTTAATAGAAACTAAATTTGTAATTTGAATAATTGTGGTTCATAATTGGATTTAACAGAGTTAATAACATGATGACAGTTCTTCAGCTTAAGAGTTAGAACATATACACTATACAGAAATTTACGCCAAAATAATAGCAATGAAATCATAGGGGGGGGGAAATGCAAAATGACAACTTGCATTCCACTAAATAATTTCTTGGTCCATGCCTGCCACAATGCAGCTGTAAAATGTGATTCCAGAGATTCTGGAATTTGTACTGATTGTGATGCATCCAGTTAAACCCTACCCCCCTCCCCTACTACAAGATATGGTGGACTTATTTATCTCGATTGTCATCATCATGCCACATCAATAAATACTCACGGAACCAGCCTGTTCTCGAAATGTCCCATATCATGAAAAGCAACAGTTGAAAATTGTTCACGAGCACTTCTGATAATAATAATTCATTTATAGTTTTATTGCTTTGTGTCTTACTGGTTAGCAGAATTAAAAACTATTTTAAGAATCAAGTTCAACAACGTTTACATGGCCACTACAAAGCACATTTTAAAATGTCTTAAATCCAGGGCATGTTTACAATCAGGTCTGGAGAACCCTATTCTCCACATTTAAACCTGCTTGTAAAAAATTAGCTAAAGGCCTGAAAACAAGCAAATTTTTGTGATTTGCCTGGTCATGTGGAATTATTCTCAGAATTATTTTGCTAAAATAGCAGCAGCAGCAAGTCAGTAATGAGGGAGCAGAAAGTGGGACTGTCGTCCCTCATTGGTACCCATCGCTTAATGCGCTTGAAAGTGTTTATGTGGGTATAGATAAATTGCTTCCAAATACGAAAACTACCAGAAGAGCCAAACTACCGGCAGAACAAACAGGGACATGATAACCACTTCAAATCCCTCTTAAGTGTATTGGAGTGGTCATATGTAACCCAGTGACTACGAAAAAAGCCTATGATTACAAAATATTAGTAACTATTCATATTTCTGCACCAAGGTGTCGGTGGATTAGTATCTTCTGTTATTAAGTTATTTCTATTAAGATGCTGTAGCTAACTGTACTGTGACTTGAATTGAAGCCAGTGCTTATCTGGGTTCCGAAACGTTGGTTTTGGCGATTTCCGTATTGCATTCACATATTTTTGGAGCTTTTTTAGTATCCTTCTGTTTGTCCAATTAAGACATCTGTCAGTTTGTTGCCAGTCAAGATTCACTGACAACATCAATGACCGTCACATGCCCATAACGTATGGTGTATACTTTACACGATTTGCAGCATACTCAAGGATAAGGAACGTCTGGTGAGTAGAGTAACCACTAGGCCAACTGACTGTTGCTTGAATATGCTCACCACCTTGATGTTTCCAGCCCCCAAGATGAAGGCAATGCAGCAATCCCTGCACCACTTTACACCCTTTGCTGGCAAAGCACGAGCAATAGCACCGGAAATTATTGTAGAACTGCCTCCGGTATTGTTAAATCTAAGAAAGGTTGTCTCACCAATTTAACGTTAATTAAAGTCATACGACAAAACTTAGTTTCTTTCTCTAAGCCGCTAAAAATTTGAATGTTAGGTGCTAAAACAATTTTTAGTGTGCCTTTCCACAGTCGTGCTTTAGCAAGAGAGTTTACAGAGTTCTTGGTTGCAACTTGGTTTAACCAGGTTAATAACTTTCTGTGTATGTTTGGCTTCTTAGAGCATCGATTAGATTTTTGTCTTTGTTCTTGACAGAACCAATAATTCCCCTCAAAGGGTTTCCTTTCCCCTGTGGTCTGTAGATCTGTCTCCTTTACATCACTGGCTTTCTGTGCATTTACGGGTTTTTTGGCTAGAATTGGCATTTCCAGTACTGATCTGGGCTAAGTACTTACCAGCTTGGTACCCTCTCAGTTCAAGCGTGGTGATACTCACAGGTTGCGCCTTCCTGAGAAAGCAAGTGTCGTCTTCGTGCTGGTTGAGTGACTGGCATGAAGCATCACCTCGATCTTCATGGGTTGTATTTCCTGCGGAGTTTTGCTGTCAGTTGCGACTGGAACATAGCATCGCCGTGAAAGTTATGGTTTTACAGACATGGACTGGTCAGGCAGGTGATGTTGATTTCGCTATTGTAGGAGGTACATGCTGATCTGTGCAACTTCCCTCACCAACCCAGAGGTACTGTTAGTAGTCTGGTGCGTCTTGGCAGAATATACCTTCACACTCTGAGCCAGGAGCATCTGGCCTCAAGGAGTATAATACCCGCAAATTGCCTGTGCATAACTCGAGAATGATTCATCACAGGCGTCTGTTCTTTGCACGAGTTCACGTTATAAGACTTCTTCGTAATTTGGACCATCGAATTCCAAATTAAACTCAGGCATAAACGTGTCTAAGTCCCAAAGGTACCCAGAACTCTCATGCAACGTTATGCATCGCCTTACAGGGTGAGCGTAATGACAGTTTTCATGACATACAATTCTGGTAGAATCAATTAATACTATATTTTGACTGTGGCTCTAAGATTTCTACCAGGGATTTTACGTCCCCACGTCCAATTTAGGTTGGGAAAGTACCCTTTGGAGGCTTTTACTCTGAAACCTTGGAAGAGGTTCGAATCTAGTCATCCTATGCGAAATCACCTCTATGGTCCCAAGTTTCTTCCCTAGGACCATAATCCAACTATGAGTATTTCTACTCTCGGCCGTCCTAACCCTACACGGCAGCAGACTACAGACATTCCGAGTTGCTATGTGTCTCCCTATGTCTACATCTGGTGCCTGCTCAGCCAGCTGCCTCCAATTAATATGGTGACCACACGTCCTCCTATCCACTCGGTGTGTGTTGGCGTATGGATTGGATGGATGAGGCATCTCATCACCTTTAATAGTACATCTTAGGCGTCTGTTGCGACACACAATGTGGAGTGAACTAGCAAACACTTTTTCTCTATTTGTTTCTGGACATTATGAGGTTGAGCTTCATCATTCACTCTATTCCGTCTTTTTGATTTTCAAGCAGTTTTACAGCTTCTCAAATAAATTTTCTTAGAAATCAGCAAGCATTAGTCAACAATATGCCCATTTCTAGAAATAAACGAGGCTTGGTTCTCCAATTCGTTCATTATCCAAATTTGATCATTCCAACCTGAGTGGAGACAGACCGTGTTTGAAGTCAGAAAATTCTGGCCGCAAAATTAAATATGTCTTCACCCCAAGAGTCATTCAGATCTACGCCATTTCCCTCGACTGAGTCAGTATTTGTAAACACGCAAGCCATCCTGTGTGGTTGGATTTGATACTCATCATTTGCCACTCTGTGCCACCTACTCGGGGGCTTTAAGGAAGATGAGAGCACAGACACGTGACCAATTTTGGGCTGGGTGACTCAACATCGCATTTTAGCTTATGGTCTACATCGTTCAAATGAGTCACATATGAGGAAACTAGTCTTGCAGCATTTCGGTTGGGATTACAGACATAAAAATAGCCAGTGACTGCCATATCCGACTGGCAATTGATTAAAATAACTGAAATTGAGTAAAATAACTGGCAAATCAGTAAAATAACGGAAATTCATAACAGTGCTGCTGCGAAAATTACAAATGGAACTAAGACTTACACATAATACAATCAAGGCGATATCCGACTGGCGATTCAGTAAAATAACAGAAATTTATAACAGTGTAGTTACAAAAATTGCAAATGGTAATAAGGTTTAAACAAAATCCAATCAAGGTGATAAAATAATAACGTTCAACATTTGTTTTCAGGAGCGGCATGTTAATAGCTGGACTAATCCATGTATTTCTGAGGCAGAATATTTTCAGTGTAAGGCTGACTGCTTTGAGAAACTGATCAGATCTGAAAGCAAACTTGCCAACAAATGCAGGTAAGGACTCGAACGAATAGCTGTGTAGTTTAAAATACTGAAACTCAAGTGAATTCACTACGTATTCCACATTAAATGGCAAACTTTAACTTTTAATAAATCATAGTGACAACATTTGAAATATTGCTGAAATCTAAAATATATATATATTCCATATTTCCCATGATTAATAGAAATAATAATAATAATAATAATAATAATGCTTTAATGTACTGTACATGTTGTTCTTTACAGGCACGAAGTTTTACATAAGACTTGTGTGTGCAAGCCAAATACGTATTGTAGACACAAACAACTCAAATACATTTTAATATTAAAAACACAATTATATTATATTAGAAAAGTCCATTACATTTCAATGATCTTTGTTGTTGTTATATTCATTTAATTATATATATATATAATATCAGAAGTTAGTGTAGCCAACAAAGTGCTTTCATTCTTCAGTTAGTAAGATATTCTGATTTTTTGTGTAGGCTATTTCATTATGATTTTTTGTATTTCTTACGTTTGTTGGTGATGTATTAAAATGATAGGGTATTTGGAAATTTTTGCCTCTTTTGCTGTAAGAGTTTCTCCTTATCCGTTCAATTAGCCATTTGTTTGACCATTCTCTTAGCTCTTACTGTTTCTATTATATAGTTTTTGTTATAATAGTTGTTTTTTAAATGTTCATCTTGTTGGTTTCCTTTATGTTTAGAATTTCTGGTTTTTTGTATATCTCGTTACTATCTTGTGATTCATTAGCTCTTAATAATACCTTGATTGCCTTATTGAAAAGTTTTTGTATTTTCTTATTAGGCTTTTGTCATAGATTCAGTAATAGTAAAGATATTTATTTCCATAAGGAGGAAAATGAAAACAGGAAGGGACTGTTAGGATCCGCTAACACCTGTCCAGTATTAAAAGGATAACATTCATACATTAAATAAAAGAGAAATAAGATACATACAACCAATTATAAGACTAAAATAGGAGCAATTGTAATCTACATAAAAACATTTTTTTAAAATAATTAACAAAAACAAAGTAAAAACAAAAACATATTAAAAACATTTACACCATTAATCCATATTTTTTTATACCATACTAGACATTATAAGTGCATCAAATATTGGTTTTCCTGACGCTTAAACATTGTCTTATTTTGTAGAGTAATGATATTGTTCCACTAATTTTCAGTGCTAATTTATCAATGTGGTGATACGTTTTATCAAGTTCAAGTGCTAAATATTTTACGTTACGTTTGTTTATTAGATCACAGTTGCATTGAGTTTCGTTTATTTTACATTTACCATTACACGGGGTAATATTATCCGTATTTGTTGCATGTGCGATGCAATTATTGGTAAATAAACTAGTTTTATCTTTGTTTAAAATTAAGTCTCTTCAAGCAGTTAGTTTTGAAGATTAATGAAATCTATTTGTAAATTGTGTAACATTTTCTTTTCAACAATAATTGCTGGCAGAAAAATGTCGTCCACATATAAGGTTAAGTATGTTTTCCAGTTCACATCTTGTACATCATTCATGTATATTATAAAAAGCAGAAGTCCCAGAACCAATCCTTGAGGTACTCCAAATTGTACATTATTCTATTTGGACATTATACCTATAATAATAATAATAATAATAAATATTTTAAATAATAATGCTTTATTACATTGTATAAATACAAAGGCACGAAGTTCACTAGGAACTTGTGTGTGCAAAGCAAACAGTTAATAATATTGAACTTATTATAATAAAAATAAAACTATTTACAACTTAAAATTAACATACATTAAAATGGCTTCAAAGAGTTTATAAAACTAGTTACCAAAGACTAAAATTAAAGTTATTTACAATAAAAAATGGAATTCGACAGTAGTCAACAATGCTGGTGTATAAGATAAAATTACTAATGACTTCAGTTAAAAACTAATTTGAGGAAAAAACCAATTTTTTCAAAGACCTTTTAAGCTCAGAAAAACTTGTTACAGTGTTAAATGACTCACTAAGCTGATTAAAAATGTTGGGTGAATAAAAGTCTAAACATTTGGTACCATAGCTGTTTCTACACTTAGCTGTTGGTAGCACTGTTTAACTGTGTCTGTTAGGCCTTTTTAATTTCAGACTTTCATAGCTGGTCTTTTCAATAAAGAATCTTTTCAACATAACAGTATAATCTCGTAGTTGTGTAACATTAAATATTTTTTCTTTTTTAAAAATCTCTTTTGTGGATAGATTATGTCCACAGCCAAACAATATCTTGACAGCCTTATTATGTATTCTCTGTAACTTTTGGATAAGGTCACAAGTTGCAAAACCATAAACTTCTATCCCATAACGTAGATGGGAAGCTATCCATGCATTATAAACAATTAATTTGTTTTCTTTATTTAAGAGATTCCTAATTTTATACAACTTGGGTAAAATCTGTTTCAGTTTAGTAATCAGTTTTTGAATGTGTATGTCATGCTTCCAATGTTTATCAATGTTCAGACCAAGATACTTAGCTTCATTTACATCCTTGAGTTTGAAACACATAGAATTACAATTGCCATCTCTTTTACAACACTGCCTGTGAGTAATAATAGTTTTTCTGTTTCTAATTACCATGTGTGGTGTATGAAATTGTATACAAACAGTTTTTTGTTCATTTAAGAATAATTCATTTGCAGAACACCAGTCACAAAAATTGTCAAAATCATGCTGAAGTGTTCTAATCATTATATCGTAATTATAATGTATAGAGAGACAGATTACATCATCAGCAAAAAGAAGGAATATTGCTTCTCCAAGATAATCTTCCAAGTCATTTATAAAAATCAAAAACAACAAAGGACCCAAAATTGAGCCTTGTGGAACACCAAATTCACAATCAATAATATTACTGTTTTCATTATTCAATCTGACACAGCTAGTTCTATTTTTTAAATAGCTTTTTAAAATTGCATGTATTTTACCCCGAAGGCCATAAGTAATCATTTTCTTTAGAAGAATATCTCTATCAATAGTGTCAAATGCCTTCTGTATATCAACGAGCACACCACTTACAAATTTCCCTTGATTTAATGCTTTGGCAATAATTTCATTAATAAGTTTAAGAGCATCAGTCGCACCTTTTAATTTTTGGAATCCAAATTGTTGTGTAATGATGACTTTATTCTTATCAAGGAACCTTTCAATTTGAAGAGCAAAGAACTTTTCAATGACTTTATTTATAATTGGCAGAAGGGCAATAGGTCTGTAATTATTATAGTCTTCTTTCACACCATTTTTAAAAATAGGTCGTAAAACTTGAATTTTTAGTCTATCTGGCCAATCCTCTTTTTCAATTATACTGTTAATGAGAAAACAAAAGAAAATAGCAGAGTTATCACTACTCTTCTTAAAGTGATCAACCATAAAACCATCAATTCCAACAGAGTATTTGGATTTCATATCTCGCAAAATATTTATAATCTCCAAAGGTTCTGCACCTTTAACAAACATGGTGTGCTTTACACAAGGTTTAGCTTTTCTCTGCTTTATCCCATTTCTATTATAATTGTATTTATTTCTTAATTTTTTAGCTTGTGACACAAAATTATTATTAAAATTGTTTCTGACAACCTTTATACCTTCTCTATGAAAGATTTTGGACAGCTTTTCATCAATGTTTTCTTTTTTATTCCCAGTAAGTTCGCTAATTTTTTGCCACATATTCTTTTTGTTGTTGTTCTCCTGCTGCAAGGAATCTTTAATAATTTTTTGTTTATTCAGATAAATGTTTTTTGCTATTTTAGCTTTCAGTTCCTTATATTTATGTAAAATTTCAGAATCGACTATTTCTTTGTCTTTAATCTTTTTCCAGAGCTTGTTTTTCGTGGTTATGTCACGCAGGATGTCAGGAGTAACCCATTTTTTCTTTGGGACTAGTTTGTTGCTAGCTGTTCTGTTTTAAATATAACTTGTTCTAGTATTATTCTTGTAAATCCCATCAATTTTTTATTCAAATGCATTATACATTTCATTAGTTGAGCTTATATGACGTAAATAAGACCAGTCAACACAACTCAGTTCCTTAATTATATTTTCATCATTTCGAAACATCTTTGATTTGTCCTTCAGCTCTTCCTGAGGACACACACTATCTTCATTTGGGTTTACTATTAATCCTACAAAGTAATGATCTGCTAGTTTTTCACAGATTGTGAACCCAGTACTTGACAATTTTTTTGTTTTAAAAAAGATATGGTCGATGCATGATTTGGTGATATTATTTTTTCTTACTTCAACTCTTGTAGGGGAGTTGATTTTAGGTTCATAACCTAATTTTGCCATCAAAACTTCATAAGAATGTCTACCATACTGACTTTGGTTTTTATATTTATCATCCTTTTTATCAAGTAGATCAATATTAATGTCACCAATAACAATAATATTGTCAGTTTTATCGATCCCTTTTAAAACTCTACCTAAATCTTTTAAAAAATTCGAAATATTTGTGATTGGTTGTCTGTATAATAGCAATATACTTAATTTAATACTATTTTTACACATGTTTATTAACATGGCATCATTTTGGGCAATTTTCAATTCGCTGACAGTACACTTTATACCTTGTTTAACAAAAGCGACCAGACCACCACCTAATTTAGTATCCTGTCTGTTTATCCAATGTGAATCATAATTTACCATACTATATAAGGAATTTTCTTCACACTTAATGCTAATTTCTGAGACCATAATAACATCCCATTTTACATTCATTATGTCAAGTTCATGCTTAAACATATCCCAATTTTTTCTTAAATTCCTAATATTAACATGCAAAAGAGTTATTTGCCCACTGTGAATTTTTTGCAAGTTGTGACTCACATCAATAGATTCAGCATATATTTCATTTATATATGCTTTTTCATTCTCCTCCATTGTGTGGTATGGTTTTAGTTTGAACATTTTTAACTAGATCAGCTTCTGATTTTACAAATATAATCTCTTTTTCTCCTTCATCTTTTCTCATGTGGATTTTCCCTTCTTTAAACCATACATATTTATAGTCGTTATCTTTTGCATATTGCTTGGTCTTCCAGAATAAGGCTTTGTAGTGTGGTGTCAGGTGTTCATTAATAAAAATTCTTTTGTCGTTTCCATTTTGAAAAATGTAGTCATTAGTTACAAGCATCTTTCTGGATTGAAGCCATGCATCTCTGTATTCACGGAATTTAAATTGTACTACTATGGATTGGGGCCGAGTTTTATTTTTACTTGGCAATCGATGCACTCTTTCAATTTGATCATCTCGATAATTATTAATTTCAAATCCATCTACAATACGATGGATAGTGTCTTTCATGTTTTCATTTTTGATCATATCAACACCAAATATTTCAATATTTTTATTTCGTGAATATTGTTCAAATTCTTTCTGGTCCTGCTGTATTTGATTTACTGTTTTTTCAAGGTCTTGGGGCACGGAGTTTCCAACCTGTAGGTTCTTCACAGTGTCTTCTAATTTCTTCATCCTGTCTTTCAACATAATGTTCACTGCTTTCATTTCTTCATATTTTCCGTTAATAAAGTTTATTGATTCCAAAACCTTTGCCATTTCTGGTTTCAAGGACATTAATTCTCGAACATTTTCTTGTGTCTATAAAATAGCAGCTCTAAGATCATTATCTTGTAGGTTAGAGACTATTGCTTTTTCATGGGCCAGTTTATCTGTTTCTTTTTCCTCATTTATATGATCTTTATCTTGTGTTGGTGGTATTTCGTCCTTAGGATCTGATGTGGAACCTTTTTTACCTCCTCTACATTTGAGACATTTCCATGTTTGTTTTGCTGATCCAGATTTACCATTCCAAGTTGAGGCTTTGATTCCTGAACAATCATCATAATGGTAACTATTATTACAACTAGCAAAGCAAGTCACAAAGTCCCCTTGGGAGCTTAATTTTTGCTTGCACTGGCCACAATAAGTCATCACAATTCAAGAAGTAAGGTAAAAAAAAAAAAAAAAAAAAGGGTGTTCGAAAATGTCAACTTTTGGAACTAGATCGAGTCCTGGGTTTAATCCGGGTTATACACCGGAATGAAACTGGGTTAAAACTTTTTTTGGCCATATTCTCTGCTTACAAAAGTAAACAACATCTGCCTCAAATTCAGTCTTAATTGCAAGGTCAATTTTCAACACACAGTCTTCAAACAGGCCTCAACTTGGTCACACAATGTTCACGAGTTAGATTATCACTTCACAGATATTTACAGACCTTTGGGAATAGCAGAAAATCCAACCTTTACCAGGAGCAATTAGCAGTACAATCCATGGGGGCAGCCATGTTTTTTTTTTTTTTTTTTTTTTTTT